>CATIWR010078021.1:0-31014 GCA_949677035.1 Omphalea diandra | reverse complement strand
ACTAGTTCTTAATATTCTCCATATCAAATACTAGTTGATAATATTTTTTATATATAGATCTAGTCTTTTATATATATATATATATATATATATATATATATATATATATAAAAGACTAGTTCTTAATATTCTACATATGATCAACTAGTCTTTGATATGTAGAATATTAAGAACTAGTCTTTTATATATATATATATATATATATATATATATATATATATATATGTATCAGGTAAAGTATTTTACAGATTATGCGTTAATCACAATTTCGTAGGATTTTAAAGATGTAGTTTTATATCATCTGATTTACTCGAAGAGATCACTTCATCTGAGTGTTGATCTTAAGAATCGGGTCCTAAAAATAAACGTCATTGACCACTTAAACCAACCTATGAGATGTAAAGAATCTTGTTTTGAGTATTCCATCTTTATTCTTCATTTGGGGTATGGGTTCAATTTGATTTTGTTAGCAAAAGTCGTTTCTGTTTCTGATTGAGATTAATATTATTGGTCTGATTCTGTAGTCCAAATGCAATCTGATGGCCAAACAAATGTTCTAATGAATAATAATGCTAACAGCTTATGTCATGCCTACAAATGTTCTGATGCAAAATCTTGCATTATCTTGAGATCATAAAGAGTTCCTTTTCCTTTTCCGTATATCTGCATATCCGAGCCACATATAGATGCATATCATTCGGCCTCGCTCGGCCACCATGACTCCTACCTCTATCCAAACTTCTCTTTTTTTTTTTTTCCTTGATATTTTGCATAATAGCACTACCAAAGAATGAAAGAAAAGTTCATGGTTACCAAACACATTACCATGTTTGCATTATCAATGGCTTAAGTTCCAACAAGAATTTGCTGTTCATACACTGCAAATCTAGAGATGATGATCTTGGTGGCCATAAACTTGAAGGTTGGACGAAATTTTCATTGGGATTTCTACCTTAATCGGTGGAGGACAACCCTCTTTTGGTGTAATATGAGATGAAGGAAGAAGAATACCGGTTTTGGTGTGTTTAGGTCTTATGAAGAAGGTGAAAAATGTGAGAAACAAGCATTTGCTACTGATTAGTTGCAGAAACTGGATTTTACTTTCATTAATAATAATTATAGTTGGTGGAAAAAAACATGGTTGGCCATAATTCATATATGAGACAAGGTTGTTGATGCGGCCGGATTCATATCAAAAATAAAATGAATAGTTCATGTTGATGGATTTTTCTATTCTATGGATTTTACTATAATTTTAGAGCCAAAAAGAAACCATATAGAAATGCAAATCTTACCACTCACTCCAGTCGAAAGTAATATAATTTTAAAACCATGAACTGATGAAGACATTCTTGATCATAAGTTTCAAAACAACAATGGTGACGACCAAAGGACACATGATCAATCTTAATAGATATCCAACTCAAGACCGTTGATCCAAAACAACCACTCAGAAGTGAAAAGGGGAAAGCGAAAAATCAATCTCCACACAGAATGAACTAGGCATTGTTGAATCAACTAATGCGTTCAAATGGAATGGAAAATAGAGTATTATCAACTCAACTTCAAAAGCCATGGCAGAAGAAAATCAAACAACTATTATCAAACAGGCCAGAGAAGCATAGTCCTGGTAGCTACACGTATACTACAAGAGATCTTCTCTCTTAAAGATTTTTCAGGCAAGAAAGAGAAGATAATAAGGAGTGAAGATGAGATGATTTCAGTTGGTAGCCTTTTCAATGCATGTAAGGCGTTTATCAGCTAAATTTTTATTTCATATTTTTGTTTCATAAAATAAAAAGCCACACCAAGTGACAGAAGAACATGGATAAAGAGAACCACAATGATATCCCTGATGATTAGACATGCACTCTGTCCACATAGTGTCACCAGACATCTGGGCGCAGCTCACCAGTTGCTGGGGGCATCCATTTCCCAGAATTATAGACACTCTCACCAACTTTCCAACCAGGCACGTCCTTCATTACTTCTGCCTCATACTCGAGATACTTCTTCCACTCTTTGACAAATCTAAGATAAAAGAACAGTGAAATAGGAAAACTTAAAATACACAAGACGGCAGTGTTCATCAGGTATATCAGTGGGTAAAGTGTTACTACCTTTCATCTTCTTCAGCTTGAAGTACAGGTAGTATTGCTCTGCGAGCAGCATACTTCTCTTCCTTAAGTGCCCTGCACCATATGAATTATTTAAGTTATAAATTTATAGTTCATGATGTTCCCAAATAAGCAAGCCATAAAGTTTATTTATGTACCATCAGCTACTTGACCTTTAACCACAAATGGTAATAGAACATGGCAAGCACAAACTACTAAACATTATACAGCATAAATTAATATCAGTCTTCCCTGACTAAAATTACTTTTCTTTAGAGCTACAAATTGAATCATAAGACTACTTATGTCTTTTGGCTGGACAAAGCTTCAGCAAAAGACTTGCAACAGTTTGAGTTTTCTTAAAAAGATAACAACTCTTATATACAATTTCAAGGTCAAGTAAACAAACAAAACAACAGAATAGTCGAGGTTTGTCATAAGAGAAGGTCACAGCTAATCGCATATATTGATTTTAGGCCAAGGATGCCAGGACACAAATCATCAAGCCCATCAATTGCCAATATATCATATCCCCTCACCTTAAATAGATCAAATTGAGATTCAAGACACAATGCCCCAAGCCCTGCGGTTATGTTTTCATTTTAAAATAAATAAAACCGACAGCAAGTCAATGCAAAAAGCACATAAAGAATAACAGCTAGATAGCCAACAAATCATTTTTTACCCAAGGAAAAATGATAACTGACTCGTGATTAAATCTTAATTGCATCTGGAAAAAAAAAACATCATTCAGTTCAGTGAGCATATGTTGCCTTTATTTGACTATCAATTGCAAGTTCCAAATGTAAAATGTGAATCAGTGAGCATATGTTGCCTTTATTTGACTATCAATTGCAAGTTCCAAATGTAAAATGTGTCTTTCTATGTTTGGAAATGATGGGATGATGACTTCAATATCCCAATCCTTTGGGTAGGACTTAGAACTGCTAAGATCACCTTAACTGATCACTCAAATACCAGCATATCATCAGTTACTAGATGCAAGCAATAATGCCAACAATATTCAACAAACGATCCTCTACCATAGAGCTTTCACGGGCCATTCCAGTACCCATTTACACCACAGAACCATACGATATATCAATTTATTTGTGCACAAGCTACTCCTAATTTTACCCAAATTCATCCATCCATTTACTTCTCTACATTCCCCACTCCTGGTTTGCTACTTTTTTTTGCAATAAATATGCATTAACATCCTCATCGTACTCTGATCGCCAAGTTAAAATGCTTCTATTCCAACCTACATAAATTTTAACAAAACCGTAACATTTAAATTAGACAAAAAAATGATAATTCACACTAAAGAATCAAATGTTAATTCTGAGAGAACCAATATGACCATCTTCTATGTCAACAACTCCAAAATAACCAAGCTAAGACAATTAGTATGACAACTCCAAAGCATTTTCCGAGCAACCAAACCGCCCAGCACATATGATTTTGATATGGTAAAGGTTTTAACTATGTCACCTCCAAAACGAACATGAAATGAAACCAAACAACTTTTCAAATCAATCACACAAATGCTTTCATCAACAAAATAAGTCTCACCTTTCCTTTCATTCCCATCAAACAACATATCCTCTACAAGTAATGTGACCATGTAGTCCCATTCTAATGATGAATTGTCAAATCATAAAAAACGATGGTAAATGCACCAAGTCAGAACTCTTTGTTAAAGATTTCCTCATTTAGTTTCTCAAAGGTAGAGTACTAATAGGACAGGCATAAATCTTTCTGTCTCAATATACACAGAATTCTAAAAAAAGAATCCAGTTTCTATAGTAATCTGCATACTGTCCACATGAACAATGTTGCATGATCTCAACAAGGTAGAGCTTTGAAACAACAATGAGAAGAAAACAAGAAAAGGCTAAATTTCTTTATGAGCATCATCATCTTTACCTAACATTTACTGTTTATGTTAAACAATTAGGCCACTACATCAGCTATAGAGGACAGACAATTAAATATCTCTGTCCCTAACTTTTGAAGCACAGTAAACGAAACAGCTTATTCAAACATAAGTCGCCAATCTAACAATAAGAACTTTGCACCAAAATGAAAGTCTTTCTTGTCACTGTCATCCACACAACTCAATTTGATTTAATATTTACTTGACTCAAGATACTAGTTATTCTAAGAATACACGAGTTGTGTTCAACCGCACAAAATGGCACATTCCACTCAAGCAGATAGCAGTTACATTTGAATGACTAAATCTTTAATTCGGATTAGTAGACACCAAAAACAACTCTTCATTGAAAACCATATAAAAGAACCTTCAAAACTGACAGCTAATCACATGTGCTCCAATGTGCAGATAAATCCTATATTCTCCGCATTTGGTCTGTTCAAGTATGAACTACATCCAGCAACAAGAAATAATGCCATAACCAAATATCAGCTGAATCCTATGGAACTTAACAATATGACAACATTGATCATGCTTTCACAATTTCTATACCTCAGTTCACATATCAATTATAAGTCTACCAGCCACAGCACCACAATAAAAGGAAAAGAAGTTAAGAAAATCACTAACAAAGCAGCAAAATTTAAGTCTCGAGATAGTAGATGCATAACTCCACACCTCAAACAACAGAACCAGTCACATTTCTAGTGTTGAGTACCAAACAAAACCCACATGCCAAAATAGAACAGAGATTAAAAAAAAAAAAAACCAATGTAAATATTAATGTTGATCTTGATTGTTGTTTTATAATGCCAAACCCTAATAATCTTCAAACCGATGACGCTACTAACAGTTATACCAAGCTAAATTCTCCACATTTCCAATTCCATTTTCAAAAATCAACCGAAACCCACACGTTAAAACCCATCAAAAAATAGCCCACCAAAAAAAAATAAAACACACATGGTGCTTTTAAATGCCAGACTCCAACCTGCGAATCTTGTTGCCTTGACCCACTTGATACATTCCATAGGAGAAAGCGCCAAAAGCTGCAAGAAAGATGGCCATGGCACTGGGCCCCTTGCTGGGAATCCTTCGGGCGTACCTGACCGGCGGGAAGCCGCCGGGAGGAGGGCCGTCCTGGAGGATGGGCATGTCCTTGACGCTGGCCATCCCTGGCTTCTTCCTGATCACGGCCTCCGTCATGTTTTGTTGTGGGTATCGATGATATGAATCAGTATTATTATTAAGATGGGCTTGGAGGAAAAATTAGTGAACTGAAGATTTGAGAGATAGAAACCAGAATGACGATGGAAATTTAGTTGAATATAATAAAATTTAATAATAATATTTTTTTAATATAAAAACAAAAGATTCATTGTTTTATTTGTTCTTTTATTGATTTTTTTATATTTTAAATTTTTTATTCTATATAAAATTGAATACATACTATTTTGAATATGTGAAGAATTTTTTTATTATTAAATTTTTTTAATTATTTTTATATGAAAAACTTTTGTATTGTTAAACTTGTTAAATTATTTCTATTTTAAAATTTTTTATATATTATTAAATTTTTAATAATTTCTTTTAATTAATTGAGGAAAGAAATATGTATATATTAATTTCAACATGAATGTTTATCATTTATCAAATAATTATATTAGAAATATAAAATTTTTTTATCAATAGCAATATAATATATTTTCATTTTGACATGTGCAAGTAAACTAATAATTAAATTTTTAATTTTTTAATTAACTAAATAATATAAATTTTTCAAATAAAAATAATTTAGAAAATTTTGTATTTAGTTTCTTCAATTAATTAAAAAATACAGAAATTTCAATAACATAAGAAATTAATCAAATAAAAATAATTTAGTAAGTTTAACAATATAGAAAATTATTCACCTTCATAATAATCACTATTTAATATCCTATATAATAAAATTAAAAAATAAAAATGTCAAGAATAAGTGAAATTATGAACTTTTTATTTTGTATTTAAAAAATTACATCATTATTAAAATTTATTATACTAATTTGATAATAATTTTTTTATTATTTTATTTACTTGATAATAATTTTTAAAATAAATATATTGTAAAATAATAATAAATTTTAATTATGATTTTTTAATAATATAATTAACTAATTAATTGAAATAGATATTAAATATATTA
The DNA here is from genome assembly GCA_949677035.1 of Omphalea diandra. Classification (NCBI taxonomy): domain Eukaryota; kingdom Viridiplantae; phylum Streptophyta; class Magnoliopsida; order Malpighiales; family Euphorbiaceae; genus Omphalea; species Omphalea diandra. Next base: position 24,773 of record CATIWR010078021.1, on the reverse strand, counting down.
AAATTCATAATTATATTTTTCATACAAAAATAATTTAGAAAGTTTAATAATATAGAAAATTTTTTGTATAAAATAATTTAATAAATTTAACAATATAAAAATTCTTCACATAAAAATGTATAAATTTAGCAATATAAGAAAGTCTTCATATTTATAATAATTAATATTTAGTTTTCTATGTAATAAGATGAAATAAAAAACTAACAAAAAATTGAAACTACTAATTTTTTATTTTTAACAAAAATTTATATTATTATTAAAATTTGTGTACTAATTTAATTATTATTTTATGTATATGAAAAATGTTTTATAAAATAATAAAACATCATAAATTAATGATGAATTATAATAATTATTATTTACATATTAATTTTTTATATTCAACTAATTAATTAATTATTTGATAAAATAAATATTAAATTCATTTAAATTTTATTATTATAATCATACCGTGCAACGCATAGATTGATGGTTAGTTAAATGTTTAATAATTAGCTTACTGACACATAATAAAATAAAAATATATTATATTATCATTTATTAAAAATATTATATTGCTAATACAATTACTTGATAAATGGGTAAATGTTTATTTAAATTTGAGTTTAAAATTAAAATCAATTATATATATTAATTGTAAACATTGATTTGAAACTGTGTATGAGATCAAAATTAATTATATATATTGATTTTGATTTTCAGTATTTGATTTGTATAAGATAATATATTCTCATAAATTTTAAATTTATGATTTTGTAGACTATTTATTATTTTTTCATTTATGAATGAAAAATTATTCTTTCTTGGTTATAAAAACTATAAAAATATATAGAAAGACAAAGGTATCCTCAATTGATGTAACATATAGACATGCATAATTTAATATGTACTTTTATTTACTAATCTAAAATTTATATTTGTTTAGTAGAACTCTAATCAAAATATAAACTATACCATGTATTAATTATCATAGATATATGTTTTACATAACACATATATTATAGTTATTAGGTACTTTTTCTAAGAGTTAATACTTTGAATAGTATTTATATTTCCTATTGATTTATATTTTAAATTGATTATAATTCCACTTAATTTTGATTATGATTTTGAAAATTTAAATCAAATAGGACTTAAATATAGATAAATATTAATTATTTGAGAGTTTAAAAGCAATAAGACATTGATTATTTAAAATTTTTACATTTTACTATTTTATATTTTTAGTTTAATAATATTTGGATGTTTTTTTAGTACAATACTATTTGGATATTAGTTGATATTAAACTTATACTGACACTTATTTTAATTATAAAATAAATTGTAAAAAGTAAAAAGATTGACCATTATTTCTATTTATTTTTTATTTTATATAATTTACTTCTATATAAATATAAAGTCGTATTTGATACAAAATCACTCATTTTTATGAAAGTAACTTTTATGGAAATAATACTCTATAATAAATTATTTCTTGAAACTATAATATTTAATTCATAATTTTTTTAAAGAAATATATCACAATTATATTTGGATTACTCATTAATTTTTAGAAAAACATATGATGAATACTATCCATAATCTATTAATATAAATAATTTTATCTAATGAAATAAATTTAATTAAAAAATAACTATAAAATAATTCATGAAATGTTTGTAAACTTTCTTAAGAAATTATTTTCACTTATTCTCTTTTCAGTACGTTACTTCGTTTATATTGAGAAAGTTGAATGATCAAAAGAAAGTGTAAATTTTTAGTGAAGAATTATAAAGTCAAACAGAATTTACATTTCTTTTGAAATCAAAGATAAAAAAAAAAATTACTTACTTTAGTCAATTTTTTTGCAAAATAAAAAAAGATAGTAATAAATTGGATAAATTGAAATTTCAATTTCGTTTTTTATTATAATTAGTCTAATCCTTTATTTTGCTAATAACTATACATGAATATGAAAAGTGAGATTAGAAAATATAATTATATTAAAATAAAAAAATTTGGAAATGTCCTCTATAATGTTTTACTTTTATATATTAGAGAAATTTACAATTGTGTTGGATTTATATAATTGTATTTTCGATTATTTTTCAATTAATTATTTATTTATTCTTAATATATGAGTAATTTATTGATCAAATAAATTATTAGGCTTTGATTTGGTGGCAAAATCTATCTTCATTGAATAGTTGCTTCACGTATCCTGTGAATTGGGTCCGCTCCAAGATCTTATTGATGACTGTAGCTTTAATTCCAAAGGACCAAATCAATGCCTAACTTGTTTACGTGCTTCTATTTTTTCTCCTCCAAGTTTATGGAGGGACTTCTGGAACTTTAAACATCGTAACAAATGCTAGTAGTAGGTACCCATCATCCATTGGGATTTTTACTTTGCCCCAAACACTTCTCTTCAAATTAATATACTTGTCTCACTAAGTAGTCATTGCTCAAAAAAAAAAAAAAAAAAAAAAGCTAGAAGACCACCATTGTTGAAAGATTGGTGGGCAAATTTAAATTAAATTAACTAGCACATATTATATCATAATATTAAATTACAACAATCAAATTTTACAAAATTACAAAAACTATATTTTTAATTATTCTTATGACAAATTATAATGTGAATTATAATTACGAGTATAAATTACGCTATAAAAGTATAATAATTAAATTTGAACGAGCTGTTTATGAGAATAAATTGAATTATTCTTTAACGAACTTAAAATTTTTTTTTTCAAAAAACAAAAAAAAGACTTAAACAAGAGGTCTTGAAACATTTTACGAATTGCCTGGTTTAGCTTAGCTCCAGTGAAGATTAAACTACTTTATTGAACTTAAGTTGGCAGGCACCAATGGATCGTTAAGTAAACGCAATAGAGATCTTAGCAAATCTAAAATACAAAGCATATAAAGTTAAAATGAATGCTTATAATAAAAAAATATATATGAAAAGTAGAGAAAATAATTGAGATACAAAGGAAAAAAATACACGGATAATAGAAAAATTAAATGAGGAGTTAATGCTTCATAAATCACACTTGAAACGATTAAACTTTTAAATGAGGCAGAGAACAACTTATAGAAAAGCAAGTAGAATTAACTATTAAAACTAATTATCTTTGTATAAATTTAGATGAAAGTAAGAGCTAGCCATTGGATAAAAGTTTAACCAAACTAACACAAAATTTATTTAGAGTAAATAATAATAATAAGATGTTCATTGTGTTTGTTCTACAAAAGACAATATTTGGGCACCCTCACATGTAGGCATAACTAATATATTCGATAGATGTATAGCAAATATCTAATTTTGGAGGTTTATTTTTTGCCTAATAATAATTTAAATCTAAATTTTTACGTGTTAGTGCAATTTTGGTTAAAGTTTAAAAAATAAATCAAAATCATAAATTAAATGCAATTTTATTTATAGTATAATTTTAGGTGAAATTTGTGTCAAAAAAACTAAATTTTGATTGAAACATCTTTTTATATTTATATAATTCACAATTACGGCTCATACACTATTATTAATTTTGATTAAAAAATAGATTGAGCTAAAATTACACTCAATTACATAAATTTAGCCTATTTTGATAATTTTTAAAATTTTAATCATATTGACACTAACGTGCAAATGTTTGAAAACTGCACAAAATATAGATTAGGCGCTAACTTTGTACTCTTGATTTTATTTATTTTTAATTAGAATAGACAACTACTATAGTTATCATGGTACGTAGTTGACATGTAATACATAATTACATAAAAATATATATATTTTTTATGTTGATATATTATGTTTATATAAATTATTAGTTCTGTTGCCATAATGAGTAAATCTTTGTAAGGATAAGTTAGTAGGAATTTTATATTTTTGTATTTATTTGGAAGAAACAATTAGTTTATCGGATATAAAATTTAATTTATTTTTATGTTCATATTATGAGACATTGTCATTATGAATAAATTCATATTAGGCTTTGTTAATTAGGTTATTATAAATAAGCACACTTTTGTAAATTTATTTGCTTTTGAAGTTTTATGTTGATGTTATTGTGTTTCAATAATTATTTATAAGAGATGCAATTATATTATAGAATTAAATCTATGATTTGATTGTATATCATTTTGGAACTATTATATATATGCGAATGAAATACAATTCTCATGATTTGGCACGAACGCTTTTTATGCATAATGTTTAAATAGGTAAATCTTTCATAGAGAAATAAATTTGATGATGTATTAATTTCTAATTATTGCTCTAAAAGATATTAGGTTATAAAGTAACTAAGAGGTTTACGTCTAATGATGATTTAAGCTAGCTAAATCATAATATATTTGATAGATGCATAATAAATATCTACCCCATAATAATCATAACTAATAATGACTTTTTAATAATCTAGATAGTTAGAAGCATGAGAGGAATGATCTACATAAATATGAACAGAGGTACGAGATTTTGATAGTGAAATATCCTTGATGAAGAAAGAAAATAATTTAAAACATGATTATTGAACAAGATTGAAATATGCAAAATTGAATTTATATGGTGTTGTTTTTGGTCATATAGTAAACGAAATTAATTATAAACCTATGTGTTATACGATATTATTATAATCAATTTTAAATAAACTTAATATCTATTTTATTAAATAAATAATGAATTAATCGAGTGATTAATTATTATTTTATTAAAAAGTTTGAGAACTAATTTTTTTCATTTTTTATTTATAAATTCTTGATATAATAGTTTTTTATAAGGTCTAATGACTCGAAAAAATCTAGATTTTTATACAAATTTTCAATTATATTCAAAACTTCTAATTAAGTCGATTACACTATAATTTGACGAATTAATTTTAATTGTATTTCAAATTAAACTCAAAATTTAGTAAAGTGCATATTAAAATATAATAGATCCTTATACTTTTTAATTAGTTCAATCAAATTATAAATTAATTTTAAAACTTAATTAATATGATATTTTTATTTTTTATTCAATTTAATAATATTTTTGCTTATTAAATTTATTATATATTTTTATATGATAAATTTTAATTTTATAATTCAAAATTAAGAATTTAAAATTTAAAATTATAATTCATAAAATCTTTCAATTTCTCATTTTTTTAAAAAATTCTCTCAATCTCCTTAAAAAATTAATTTTATATTTAAATAATAAATTATTTAAACCATTTAAAATAAAAACTGCTAAGAAATACTTAAAAATCAATAATGTGAGTTTAATTAAGAGGGTATTTTATTTTTAGTTGATTTAATCTTATTTTTACTTAATTAAATTTATTATGTACTTTTATATAATGAATTTCAATTTATATTTAAATTTATAAAATTTAAATTATAATTCATAAAATATCTGAATCTCTCATTTAAAAAAATTTTTCTCAATCTCTTTTTAAAAAATTAATTTTTACATTTAAATAATAAATTAGTTAGAGTATTCAAATAAAAATCTTTAAGCAATATCAAAAAATAATTATATGAGCTTAATTAAGAGCATTTTCAATGGTACTTTTTAAAATAAATAGTATGTTTTGGATAATAAAAAGTATTTTAAGGATTTTTAAATATAAAAAGTAAATAAATTTATTTAAGTTTAATGTACTCTTTATATTTCACTTTTCATTTATTTTATCCTATAACAAAATTTAATGTTAATTTGTGGAAAAAAAGAGAAAAAAGTTTTCCAATAAAGAAAACCCATAGAAAATAATATAGTGATTATTTATTTATATGAAAAAATAAATTGTATTATTTATATTTTATATAAAGTGAATTGTGGCACTAACTCACTCTCTTATCTATAATTTAGAGTTAAAGAGCGAGTTAGAGTCTTATTTTCTTTAACCATTATTTATAATAAAGAATTTAGGTTGAATAAAAAATGGGTTGGAGATCCTCTAAGATGATACTTTTATTTTATATTCAAATTAATCCTTGTTTGCTTAATTAAAATTATTCTATATTTTATATAAAGAATTTTAATTTACATTTAAATCTAAAAAATTTTAAAATTTAAATTTATAATTTATAAAATCTCTTAGTCTCTCATTTTAAAAAAAATTATCTCAATCCCTCCTTAAAAAATTAATATTTATATTTTAAATAATAAATTATTTAAACCTTTTAAAATAAAAGCTTATAAGAAATATTTAAAAAAAATTCAATTACATGGTATGAACTTGAATATTTTCAAAAAATGTATCCCTAAAATAAAAAATTAAGAATTTATTAGTTTATTATTTAAATACATAAAAATTAAATTTTATAATTTAAAATATAGGATTAACTTAAAATTAATTATTTATCAATTATTAACATAAAATTAATTATTTATCAATTAAAATAAAAATAAACATTTAATATTTTTGTTACAAATTATTTAAATTATGTAAAAATAAAAATATTATGTTAATAAAATTTATACTTAATTTTAGATCTAATTAAACTAATTAAAAAAATATAAGAGTCAAATATATATTTTTCTCAATATTAATTTTGACTTGAGATACGATTGAAATTAATTTATTAAATTAGAGTGTAATTCAGTCAATTAAAATCTTTGAATATAATTGAAATTAGCGAAAAGATTTGAGTTTTTGATTCATAAAATCTTTTTATAATATAACATAAAATAATAATATGTAATTATATTATATATAATTATTTAATATATAATAAATAACTATTTAAAACTATTTGTAAAGTTTTTTTTGGTCAACAAACTAATTGTGATGTTGAAATCAATAATATATATTGATGATATATGAGTTGACATCCGCATCATGAATATAAGAAAAATCATACGAAACAAAAATAATATGGGTCTCTTACTATGCAGCAGCATAAAATTAGGGTTGAGCTATATTCTGTTTAATGAAAATCGAGATTTTACCAGCGATGAATGATCCATTGGGCCTCCAATACGGAAAACAGAAACAGCCCATCTCACACATCTTGGGCAAGATCCATCTGACCCGGATAATGATCCGAATCCAGCCGAAGATTAAACAACGTTTGGGAACTAAAAACCCCGCACCCAAGAAAAAAAAAGACGCAACTCCCACAAAACCCTAAACCCTAAAGACTAGAAGGTGCCGTGCAGTCTGTGCTTCTAGAGCCTTCTGTCTCTCATTAGAAAAGCACCCATCTTTCTTCTTCTCCAGTTCTACTTATCGTGCACTTTCTCTTCAATTCAGTCCAAACCTAATTCCAAAAAACTCCTCTTATCTGCAATTTCTATACTATGTATCGTTTCGCCTCTAGCGTCGCTTCTAAAGCTCGGTACTTTCTGATCCCTCCTCTTTTTTTCCCCCTTGCTGTGTCTCTACTGGGTTTTCATCATTTCCCCATTTTTGTTTGATACCCATGAAAATTTTGCATCTTCATAGCAAACAAAGCGAATTAACGTTTATCTGATCCAAGATTCATTAATCTTTTGTCTTCTTTCTGTACATTTTACATTGAGTTTTGGTGTTAATTTGTTTTTTTTTTTTTTTTTTGGGTTTTCAGGATTGCTAGGAATGGCACGCATCAGGCGAGTTATAGTGTTTTAAATTATTTCTTTCTGGATTATACATTGTACTTTATGTCGTGGGATTTAACGATGAGATATGGTTTGTTGTTCCTGCTTTCATTTCTCTATGTTCAAGTGTTGATATGCCTTTTGAAACGTGTTATAGATTGGAAGTAGAGTGAGTTGGTGCAGAAACTATGCGGCCAAAGACATCAAATTTGGCGTGGAAGCTCGTGCTTTAATGCTTAAGGGTGTTGAGGATCTCGCTGATACTGTCAAAGTCACCATGGGTCCTAAGGTGCAATATTCATTCTAATTAACTCTTCTCTTTGATCCAATAAAGTGAAGAGGAAGGAAAGAGTACATATCTTTTAGGAGTATATGGTGGTAGTTGACTGAAAGTTGAATGGCGAAACCTTAAGAGATCATAGCTCAATAAATTGAATTAGAAATTTGTTTTTTTTATGATTGTTACTAATGGTGATATACTATATGTAGGGGCGAAATGTAGTTATTGAACAAAGCTTTGGTGCCCCTAAAGTGACCAAGGATGGTGTGACTGTTGCAAAAAGCATTGAATTCAAAGATAAAGTCAAGAATATTGGTGCCAGCCTTGTGAAGCAGGTTGCAAATGCCACCAATGATGTTGCAGGGGATGGTGAGATTTCCTCCTAATTTTGTTATCAAATGTTCCCTTGATTGTTGGCTTGGCTTAAATATTAGTAGTGCTTTTTGATGACAAATAGAACCCATGAAATTTGTGGTTATGCCATGTTTTGATCGGTTGTCAATGAGAAATTCACTTCCAATGTGATTGCAGGGACCACATGTGCCACTGTTCTTACTCGAGCAATATTCGCAGAAGGATGCAAATCAGTTGCAGCTGGGATGAATGCAATGGACTTAAGACGTGGTATCAGCATGGCTGTTGATGATGTTGTTACCAATTTAAAGAGTAGAGCACGAATGATCAGCACATCTGAAGAAATAGCACAAGTTGGTACGATATCTGCCAATGGAGAGAGAGAAATTGGTGAGTTGATAGCAAAGGCTATGGAGAAGGTTGGCAAAGAAGGAGTCATTACTATCCAAGTAAGTTGTGAATCATGTTGGCACATCTTGTTTGCTTTGGCTCTCATGTTTCAATTGTTTCCCATTATAACATATGACTACTTCTGTAGGACGGGAAGACTTTATATAATGAGTTAGAAGTTGTTGAAGGAATGAAGCTGGACAGGGGTTATATATCTCCTTATTTCATCACCAACCAGAAAAACCAAAAATGTGTAAGCCTCATTTCTTCTGACTCAATAACTCCTAGCCTTTATCAATAGATCTGTTTTGGTGTTCACATGAGGGAAAGGCTGATGAGGCACGATGGCAACATTTTTACATGGAGCACATAATTGTTCTTTTTGCTCATTAAGTATATTTTTGTACTTAACTTCAATGTTATCTATGATGCGTGCATGTGTTCTTACAGGAATTAGATGATCCTCTCATTCTGATCCATGAGAAGAAAATCTCAAGTATAAATGCTGTGGTGAAAGTATTAGAGTTGGCATTGAAGGTAGGCATTGCCATTCTGTCAAGTAATTAGAATGGGAATTTATGCTAATTCTTTGTCAAAAACTCCATGCACTAAAGGTGTTTAGCTGACATTATTTTCTTATTTTTGTTCAGAGACAAAGGCCCCTGTTGATGGTTGCTGAAGATGTGGAAAGTGAAGCACTAGCAACCCTTATTCTAAACAAGCTTCGTGCTGGAATTAAGGTTAGAGACAATGCACTGTATGAATTTCTTGTGTTTATGTTTTCAATTTACTCAGGATTGTGGTTTTATTGTTTATTCATATATTGTACATTGTGTTTTTGTTTAGATATGTGCCATAAAAGCTCCAGGTTTTGGAGAAAACAGGAAGGCTGGCCTGCAGGATCTTGCTGTTCTCACAGGGGGTGAGGTGAGTTCAGTTTTGGACATATTTTAATTTTTCATGGACGTATGGCATTGCGTGGCTGCTGTGACTGATTTTTCTTTTTTTTTTTTAAAAAAAAAATTTGTGTTGTAGGTAATAACTGAAGAACTTGGCCTCAATCTTGAAAAGGTGGATCTAGATATGCTTGGGAGTTGCAAAAAGGTAAGCTCAAATTTTATTTTGAATGTTATAGCAGCTTACCATGTGGCTATGGGGTTTCTTACACCTGGGGTTCTCAAAACAGTGAATGTTGAGATGGATCTGGATGCATTGCATGCAAACCTCTTTGGTACATAACCATATATCTTAGCATTATTGTTTTTGCCTTGCAGATTACAGTGTCCAAAGATGATACTGTTATTCTTGATGGTGCTGGTGACAAGAAAGCCATTGAGGAAAGATGTGAACAGGTTTGTCCTATTTCAGTATCGGAATTGGTCCAGGTGCTCTTTTGTGTAAATGTAAAGCCTGATAAATGTCTACTGTTGTGATCACAGATAAGGTCTTCAATAGAGTTGAGCACTTCTGACTATGACAAAGAGAAATTGCAAGAAAGACTGGCAAAGCTTTCTGGTGGTGTTGCTGTACTCAAGGTTTGCCTACGCTACATTCTTTATCTGTTTTTACTAGCATATATTCTTCTGTGAAGTCAGAAAAAGTAAAAGCCTTTAAACTGGCTGTGTCTGAGTCCTAACGACTGACTGACGGGGTTGATTTCTAAGCACTGAATTAATTTGCATAACATTAGTAGAATTTGCTCATTGCAGATTGGGGGTGCTAGTGAAGCTGAAGTTGGCGAGAAGAAAGATAGGGTTACAGATGCTCTAAATGCTACAAAGGCAGCTGTAGAAGAGGGTATTGTGCCAGGTAACTTACTAACTTCCCTCTCGTTAGATAGTGAAATTTGAAATTACTAGAGCTAATATATAACATTTCTCCTTTTGCAGGTGGTGGTGTTGCTCTTCTTTATGCCTCAAAAGAGTTGGATAAGTTGCAGACTGCCAACTTTGACCAGAAGATTGGTGTCCAAATCATTCAGAATGCTCTAAAGGTTTGTCCGTCTGGCACTTAGCTTGAAAATATTTGCTTTAGATAAATTTTATATGATGTCTAAAAGCTGTATATATTTCAAAGTTAGATAATATTTAAATGTACTATTACTCTTTGCTTATCCTTCATGTCAAACTTTTAATTGCAGACTCCGGTGTATACAATTGCAAGTAATGCAGGAGTTGAGGGAGCCGTTGTTGTTGGGAAGCTACTGGAGCAAGATAACTACGATCTTGGCTACGATGCTGCCAAAGGTCAGTGATCAATTCTTGATAGTGTTCTTTTCTTCCTCCCCTTTTTGCATATCTAGAAACTCTACTAACTGGATTGGCAACTGCTGCATATTACCAGGTGAATACGTTGATATGGTGAAAGCAGGAATTATAGACCCATTGAAAGTAATTAGAACTGCTTTGGTTGATGCAGCAAGGTGATTTAAGAAACTTGGTTTTGGCTTTCCTTAGCTCATTATCCTGTCTTTTTCAAGACTTGGTTTTGCTAGTTCTCTATTTTCGTTGTCTTGTCAATTCGCCATTTTTATCTTTTACCTGCAGCGTGTCATCATTAATGACAACAACTGAAGCTGTTGTATCTGAACTCCCAAAGGATGAGAAGGATGCTCCAGCAATGCCTCCTGGCATGGGCATGGATTACTGATCTTCCGCATGAGACCAATCCAAACTGCATGAAGATGAACATTTACTGAAATCCACAATTAACAAGTGTCAAGCTGCTTATCTATTTTCTTGAGGGGTCATTATGGTGAAAGTCTAGAGGCATCCATGTATTCATAGTGAGATCTGCAGATTGTAGGTAGATTGTTGTGAGATCTGCATATGATAGGTGGTAGTTGAGGGGACTGATATCCAAGATAAAACATCTTGGACAATGGATTTTTGTTTGCTACATATGACAATGCTTTTCCGCCCCCTTAGAATAAAAACATAGTTATTATTTGTCAAGCTGGTATGGGATTTTATTGTTTTTGTTCTATTTAATAGGGTTTACGTTGGTGACATTTCCCCTGCACAAATTACATGTTGGTGATATTTCTCCTGCACAAATTGCGAATTTTATGTGGTAATGTGTTGAAACAAAAAGTATCTTATAGTTGCACTGCTTTGAGAGCTTTTGTCCTTATAATCAATGATTTGAAAACTGCACTGATCGATAGTTAATGAGTTTTTGAATTGATTTTTAATAGTATTTTCAATTTTTAATTATTATAAATATTATTAGTATTTTTTTATTTTTGAAGTTATTTTAATAATATTTTAAATTTTATTTATTATTGAATTAATTGAATTAGTTTGGTGAGATTAATCAAATAAAAAATTAATTAATTGATCCGTTTATTGGTCAATCTAGTTTAGAATATTGCTTATAATTAACATATATTGTTAATTTTAATTTTAAAATACATTTTAAATGATTAGTTACTATTGATTAAATAATTATGAATAATATAGTCACGTATTATTGTTTTATAATATAACATAAAATTGCCATGTTAAAAAAATTTTAGAGAAAAATAAAAAATTTAATTATCATATAAAAAATACATTTTAAATGGAAAATTAAAAAATTTAAATGTAAAAATTTCAAATGGTAGGATAAGATCATATAAAAAATTTTAAATAGAAAATTAAAACAATAAAATTTTAAACAATTTTTAAATAGAAAAAATTGATTATCATTTGGCGAATGATTAAGTATAATCATTATTATTTTATATTAAATGATTAAGTATAATCATTATTATTTTATATTAAATAATAAAAAACTATCAAATTAAAAAATTTTAAATGAAAAATGAGAAAAATTAATTGTCATACATAGAAAGATCTTTTAACAATAAGCTAAAAAGTAAACAATAAAAATTTATTGTTTAGAAAATTTAAACAATAAAAATTCTAACAATAAGCTAAAATCATATAAAAAAAAATTTCTGAACAAGAAATTAGAAAAATGTTAAAGTAAAAATTCTAAATAATTTTCAAACAAAAAATTAGAAAAATATGTAAAGTAAAAATTTATTTAAATCAGAAACTAATTTTATTAATTATTTAAAATTCTGAGTATATAAGACTTAACAATGATATAATAAATTGTCACAAATCATGTTGTTCAAGTTTAATAAATTTTCTCTTAAAACTATGATATATAACATTGATAGCATAAATTAATAGACAATCGTTTGTTATGATTATCTTATATATATATACACACACACACATATACATATACATATATTATTTTTTATTACACAACTTAATATTATTTATTTGATTGATTGTTAGAAATTATTTCATTTAATTTTAATAAATTCTCTTGAAATTAGGTAGCATAAAATTAAAAATATGAATCACTAGAATTTTTTTTGTTATAGCAACCTCCATATATAATTACAAATTTTAAGAAATTTATTTTATTTAACAATAACTTTTTTATAAAACAATAATTATTCAGTTAATTAATCAATTAAAAAATATACATTTATTTAAAATTTATTATTATAATTATCTTGCATAATGCGTGAGTTTGCGACTAGTGTTAATTATATGTTTTGAACAACAATAAAGGACGAAATCACTTACTTGCAGCAGTTACAATATCTTCCATTGTAGTTCAGTTTGATGTAAATTTTAAAGACATGAATTCAGTTTAATAGAAGTACTATAGGAATACTATCATGGGAAATAACTGATCCTTATCTCAAGAATGCCATCGTTTTTTTTTTTTTGTTCGACAATGTTCTTGTCCCAAGACTTCAGTGCATGGTGTCTCCAATGTTTTTCGTCCAGAGGATGCAACCTGATTGATATACTAAGTAGGGTAATGGCAGTGTAATCATGTAGAAGTCTCAAGTCTATGAGTCCAGCATCCCTCATCATGGTGTCTCCAATGTTTTTCGTCCAGAGGATGCAACCTGATTGATATGCTAAGTAGGGTAATGGCAGTGTAATCATGGAGAAGTCTCAAGTCTCTATGTGAGTCCAGCATCCCTCATCTGGTCGTCTCCGATCCCCCGTCCACATTGAGCTTTTCTTAATGCATCCGTTGTATATGCATCTTACAAATTTTCATCAACTAGACTTAAAATGGTAGATTATCATTTGCCCCAGGCAACTCCAACAGTCCACTGCGAGTTAAATGCCACTAATTAAATCAACCATATGCGAGGACTCAAATTAGATTCATGTTAAAGAAAGACAGATCATTTTACAGCATCTTTAATTAAGAAGATGGAGATTGCATATGGCTCTTAAAAATTCTGGCCAGTGCTAGCTGCTATTACCCTGCAAAAGTAAGTTTTTACAAGCCAAATACATTTAACTTCTCATAATAGAAGGGTTCAGCTGAAATAGAGCAACACAGTACTGGAGCCAGGAAAAATTTCCAAAAATAAGAAAAACAAAAAAGAAAAACTATTATTATCGATAGAACATTAAATTCCACAAGACAGATACACAGATTCATAACATCATAACTATACAGATCCACAACACAGTTTCCCAGAACAAAGAACTTCCCATCATCTCCCTTTCCGGCGATTTTTCAAAGCAGCACAATCTGAACAATACCATTTTCCTTTTGGTTGTTCTTTCAGACCAACACAGCCAAAATGAAACCATTCTATCGAGCACTGTTAAAAAGCAGAAGCTTTCATTAAATCGCAGGTTAAAATAGAAGGTGACTGCACACTTTTTGCAAAATACACTTGGAAAAAATAGGCAGGGGAAAATGATTACTTACGTTAGGGTTATCACAAGCTACCATCTCCCCATAGCTAACTTGCTGGCAGAAACAGTAGGTTGGTTCATTTGGATCAACTGGACAATCCAATTCCATACCAGTAGGATTTGCAGAGGTTGCTGCCGCAACTGCTGTAGCGAGGCGTGTTCTGCATAAATAATCTAATAGCTCATTATACAACTTACCAAAAATATATATTCCAGCTTAGTCATATGGAATCTTAAATCAATGCAGTAAAAATTTCACTTTATTTAACAAAGAAGGAACTTTATAGAATTTCCTCACACAACACAAACATGTGCAAGAGAGATTCTCTTATGTGCAAGCACAAGCAGGGATACACAAACATAATTGTAGAAGCAAACAAGAATTTTTTTTGTGCAAACACATATATGTCTGTACAGCCACAGAAAAAACACAACTAAAATATAATGTTAAATCTTTCCCACTTGTTTTCAGCACATACAAATACGCATAGCAAAACAAATTTAGCCATTAGCTGGTCGCAAAGGCAAATGTGCCAACAGAAGCCTGTTTCCTTGAGCATTTTGCTGCACAATCAATAGACCCAACAGCAAGTAAAAATGAATATCTATAAAATTGACCACAATATATTGTTTATTTATGCCTATTGTCATAATTTACATTCAACTATATTTCTTCTTAACAAAATTAACATAAATTTCAAAAATTAATCTGTTTCTGATTAAGACCTTTATGATGATCCTCCACCCAATGCATGTTAAGTGACTAATACAGACACTACTGTGATCAAGCCAAGCCCTAATGGCTGTGGGCTTCAACCAGTGTATTTCTTGGCACAGAAGATCTTATTTGCATACCAACAAGTTTTATATAAGATGTCTACAGCATAAATAGAAAGCAAATAATCTTTTTAGAGTATACAATACATTGAAGTACAGACCATATATTTCGCAAACAAAAATAGCAACTTTTGTGTGGTTGAGCAGAGGCCATTAATCAGGTATGGCACCTTGGTTTGAACATATAAGTTCCTTAATGTTCATTTCCTTCATATCTTTAATTGCAACCAGATTTCATCCAAATCTTCTCTTCTATGGTGAAAGAGAAGATCTTAGCGTTCGGTGTACATATTTCACAAATAAAATAGACCTCTACCACATGAAATGTAATCACCCAAGTGCTATTAAGATGGCTGGAATGAGTCAGCCAAAAATTTTAGAAAATTCCTAACCATGCATAACCTTCTTATATTTATGTAATACCGCAAGGGAACATCAACTCCTCAAAAAAATAATGACAGCCTATTTTACTCCATAACAGGTGACTTTGCAGGTTGAAAGCCCCCATCAAAGTGCTAAGGGCTATCATTCCATCTCAGTTTTTTCTCTCACAATATGTTGTGTGTCCTTTCGCTTTCCTTATGACTACCTCTTTTAATTCATCATTAGCAAAGCAAATTCTCTAAAACAGCCACAATTTTTTTAAAAAAAATATTCAAACTCATCTTCTTTTCTCTTTAAAACATATAATTCCAGAAATTCAAATCTATGAATATTAATGCCAATAAATGAAACATTAACCAAATTGATACTCGTCAAAGAATTTCCAAAGAAAAAGAAAAATTTAAAAGCTTAATCTCAATATTGAATGTTACATAATTGATAAGGACATTATAATAAACCATAATAAGAAGAGATGTATACTTTTTACGCCCTCCTCTACCGCCCTCACTCCCCCTTTCAGATTTAGCACTGCCATCAAGACTTGAACCAGGCAGGGTGGTTGCTGCAGTATTCTCTCTTTCTGTAGAAACCACATTATCATATACAGTTAGGACATATACGTGAAAGGTGAAGGTACCTAAGTGATTATGAAAGCATAAGATAAACCTTTTTGAGTCTAACAAAGGATGCTATCACAAAGGCAAACAAGCAAATTACCACGTCGACGCTCTTCGTCAAACTTCTTCAGATATTGATCAAGTTGTTGTACGTGAGCATCCACCTGAAGCATGATTAAAACAGATATGGTTGTAATAATGAAATGTAGTCATGAACATTGAAGTATCTTTTCTATTGTAAAGTAACAAAAAATTTTTTTAGAAGGGGGGAAAAAAGGCTCAAATCAAAGCCATTAATCTATTCAACTCCTTCCTTCCTTATTTTGCTCAAGAGTTGAAGGGAGATAATGCATTACAAGTGCGGTAAGCCGATCCCTGAAGAGATTGAATTGATCTACAGGGTATCAAAAATGTCATGAATGTTGTTTTATATAGAGGAACAAAGCGACCAAACGATTTAGATTTTTACGTAGTACAGACTATACAGTAAAGGATTTGGATATTGATTGAATTATGAAATATTAACAATCAGAAGCCGACAAACCATTTAAGCAAGACAGTATATCTACTAATAATTTTAACCTAAGAAATGAATATTTTGAAAAACATAAGAGGGCAGAATTCCTTAATCTAGGGATGTGGTTTATAAATCTGTTGAAACTGTAACCACTTAAAACTACAAGCTCACCATCTAATGCCCGAGTACTTCCTAAAACAGAAATGCCTTTCTAAAATTTCAAGAAAAAAGATAGATTCTTAGCCCTGAAACATAAATCCTACTTTTCCCCTTCCAGAAAACTTAGTTAAAAGTAACTACGATCATCATCTAATTTGGCACATCTAGGCTGTGGCAAATGTCTTACAACTACCATTATAGAGGTCAAGGTTCTAAGATACTGTTTATGCTGATGTGTTACTACTGTTTATGCTGATGTATTACAAATAAAAAAGAGAAAGAGGCACCAATATTGAGGGTGATTACGGAACAGTTATTAACAGTATCGACGTCAATGGTGAAATGACTTAGACAATCCCCAACATAAACTCATTATCAACTAAAATAGCAGAAGTTAAGGAAATGCCCTTATTGATCAATGCAAACTGAATGGATGATGCTAACCAACAGAAACATAAGTTAAATATCAGTACTGGAACTTAAGTTAAGATTTGACAGTTAAATGTTCCTTCATGCCAATCACACAAACTTAAGTATCTATCATAAAACACTTCCACTATGCTTTTATCAAACAAGAAAACAAATAAGATAATAAACATACCAAATCATAAGCTTGGACGGCCAACGCAACCTTTTCATCAGCAATCCTAATGCTATGCTTTTGCTCATCGAGTGCATCATCTGAGAATCTGATAATCGAGGTATCCGGCGCGATATTTCCTGCCTTAACTCCCCGTTTAATGTCATCTATTTCTTGCTCACATCGTTGTTCATTTTGGCGTTGGATTTCTTGCAAACTCTTATCAAGGTCACGTAACAAAGCGTATTTCTTTTGCAGAATATTAGGCAGCGACTCCAAATCTGTGTAAAATTCCAATTCATAGTCAGTTACCGGAAATTACCAAAAAGATGTATGAGAGGGAGAGCTTACTGGCTTGGAATTCGTCCAGGAAAGACATAATTGGGGAAATTAGGGTTTGGTTTCAATTTGCAGTGGGGGAAATTCGAGCTGTAATATGTTAACGACACTTGTGTTTTGCTGTGGTAGTTCTCGAACGACGTAAATCCCTGATATAAGTTTTTGGAGTCGGCTGTCGTTAGACCACCATGGGAAAGTGTTTGTATACCCATACATGGCTTGTCGTTCAATATTATTGACTACCAGTACTAGTGGTATTTTACTTTTTAGTACTTAACTTCTCCACAATCCCTCAGCAAGAAATCCCTGCTCCACCGACATCAAGATAGCACAGAAACGAAGAAAGCGAATATGAGAAAATTATATTTTTTAAAATATAAAAATAAAGTGTGAAAAAATATGTAAATATAAAACATATAAGGATATATTTATAAATATTGTTCTTATATATATATTTATAATAAATATTGAAATAATTAATTATGAAATCATATAAAAATAATATTAAAGATAATTATCTAAGTGATTATTAATTATAAAAATAAATGAGATGATAATAATAAATCAATTATCAAATATGTAAAAATAAATATTAATTATCTATAAATTTCATAATCAAAATTAATAATAGAAAATAAACATATTTTCTAAAATGAAAATATTTTTTTTAATTTTTTCAAATTTACAGAAATGGATCCAAAATATTTTAGACAAATTTTAGTGAATTCTTTGGAAGAAAATATTTTTAAAACACGAAAATACATTTTTTTAAAGAATTTTCATGTATCAAAAACCAATATTATTATTATCAGCCTAACATGTAACTAAAATATAACAATTACATTCATAATTGCATGAAAAACAAACCATTACTTAAATCAAACAATGTTTTTAACAACAAAATAACTTAGAAAAAGATGGTATTTACAAAGATAAAGGGAAGTGGAGAGTCAAGCAAAATTGTTGATAATAATGAAGTGTTCACTCATTAATTATTGAATTCAATTTGTTCAACCGACATAAAAGATAAATTCGAATGACTAGTTAGACTACTGTAAAGCTCTTTGAGTAGGCCGCTTTCTTCATCGAAAATGTTAACAATTAAGAACTATAACATTATTGTGAAAATCTAATAATAATTTTTATAGAAGTATCAATCGATTGAATTAAAAATGAGGAACCACTTAATAAAGTTTTTAAAAGAGAAGGACTGACTTATAAATTATACAAAACATAAGAAATAAAATAATATTTTTATAAAGTTGTCGTTTTCTGAAACGGGACCCTCACAGCTCAGCGGTAGAGCGTTAGTCTTGTAAACTGGAAGGTCTATAGTCGATCCTGCATGAGGGCATTTTGTAAAATTATACAACATATTCCTTTTCTACTTCCATTTTTTTATGCAACGTATTAATTTATTTATTTTTTTTAAAAAAATTTGACAATAACAAAGGGCAAGAGTAGAAGAGGAGGATCGTAGGGCAAGAGCAAGATTAATGCATTCTCACTTGTAGGAACCAAGAAAATTTAAAAAAAAAATCAAGTAAAAGATAAGCCATTAAAACAAGGGAGTTAGCATTAATGCTGAATATCTGCAAAATTAAGTTCCTTTCAAAACAACCCAAAGGGAAAACACCGCAAGTGAGCTTTTATATATATATATATATATCCAATCAATCTAACTTATTTAGCTAATTTCTTATAAAATAAATATATATATACAACATAAACAAGTCATCTATTTATCTATGCAATATATTTAAAAGTTAAGTACATATTTTGCCTTTATTCATCCACACTATCTTTACTTTTATTAATACGTCGTCTATGATTAGCTTTTATGAAGTCATATGTAAATTATGTTATTTAATTTGCTTTGGGTTAATTTTTATGAGATTATATTTAATTGTGTTTTCATGTTATTATTTGATTTATCTTTTTTTTCAATTTTCAATATAATTCTCTTATATAAATATTAAACTATATATATGAAACATAAATAAAATTAACTTATAATACTACTTTTTAAAATATGTATGTTATTATTGTTAAAATGTGTCCTAATATTGGGCTAATTATTTGATAACCCATAAACCCAAATAATAATTAAATAACTAATTAATTCTTACCTTTCACTTAGTTATGTGATTAACGTTCCAAATTAAGTTATAAAATATATAAATAGATCTTCTTTCTACCCATTAGATTTACACACAGACAGAAAATACATAAATACATTAAACCATCGAAAGTTTTCGTAAACAAAAGGATAAAGAGAGAAACTAATTTGTTTATAAAGTTTGTAAAACGACGATCTCATCAAATTTATCAAGTATGTGTTTACATAATATCAATAGTGAGATTTATATGTTCCAGATTTTGTGAATTATGAATGTAGATTTAATCATATTTTGCTCATTAAGGTTTTATATGTGATATTAGAGTTATATTTAGAACATATAATTTTTCTATTCATGTTACTATTATTGTCTCTCTCTCCTTGAATCTCTTGGCCAAATTATTATTATTATTTGTTAGATTCAAACATGATAATTTGATGTTTTAATTTGACTATAAGAAGATTATTTCATTGATTTGTTTTGGTTTAAAAAAAAAAATGAAGAATGGTGGTCGGGGGCGGGGTTAGAACCTGCGCAGGCAGAGTTAACTTGATTTCCAGCCATGGTCCTCACCCAGTCGGGCATGTCAACCATGACATGCCGCATTTTTGGCCTTTTGATAAAAAGGCTGGCTTAAGTGTAGGGAACAAAGCACCGCCCTGGGAGGTTAGAACTTTCAACCCCAACCGGCACATGCCTTAGCCACTCGGCCAAAGCAACTTCTTGTGGATGGAAAATCTAGAAATTACTTTGATTTTAATGACAAATGCGGGCATAAAATCAAAGGGCAACCGCCCATTGTACTGGTCGAAACCGCGACCACAAAATTGCAATCCTTGGGTCTTACTAACGGAATTGAAGGAGCTTCTTTTCTTTATTTGATATATGATAACATATCCGATAGATGCTTAAAAAAATTTGATTTATATACATATTAGGTTTGTGTGCATATATAATGAATAATGAATTTTATTTAATTGCATTTATTATATTTCTGTATTATTATTTATAAATGCATATCATTAAAAAAAATTTTAATTTATGCATGAATATGTTTATGTTGTTTGTTAGTCACCAAAATGGCCAAACTATTATGATAACATGCATAAATAAATAAAAAATTGATTACTAATAACGTTTAATGAAATGTTTGTGGGTAAATAAAGTCAATGAAAATTGGAATTAACTTTGTATAACTCTTTAATTCACCCAAAAGTGAATTTAATTATTGTATAAAAAACTAAACATAGTGAGAGTAATTAATATTTTGGTCAACTATATTTATACATCCAAGAATGATACATGTGTTTGATTTGAAATATTCATTTACTTGTGATTACTTATCATTGACATTTAAATTATGATAGTGTATTGTAGTATCTACCCAAAGGGGAATTATAGTATGCTTTTAATGATTATGAATCCATAAATGACCTTGTTTATGATGTGAGCATTTATGAATATTTTTGCTGCTATTTCTCTTCATTCACAAGTTTCATTTGTTATTGTTTTCAATGGTTTGAATTTCTCTGAATGAAGTAAACAAGTCAATTTTCATTTAAGTGTTTTGGATCTTGACTTGGCATTATTAGAGGATCAATCTCCTGCTCTTATAAATACGAGAAGCAAAGAAGAGAAATCATACTATATGGGATTAGAACGATTGAATAGATTGAGTCTTATGTTCATGTGAATGACTATTGCCAACAACATTAAAACAACTATTCCACAAACTGAAAGTGCAAAATAACACTTGAAATTTATGGAAGAATGATTGCGTTCTGCAGATATGTCACTTGCTCGTACCCTTATGGCAAAACTCACGACCATGAAGTATACTGGGTCGCAGAGAATGCAGGACCACATTATTGAGATGACTAATATTGCAACAAGATTAAAGACAATGAGAATGACAATTGATGACTCTTTTATGGTATAATTCATTTTGAACTTACTACCTCTTGAGTATGAACTTTTTTCAAATTAACTATAACACTATGAAGACAAAATGAGATGTTAATGAATTGTCCAGTAGGCTTACTCAAGAGGAAGAAAGATTGAAGAAGCAAGGGAGTTACATTGTCAACCTGATGCATCAAAAAGCTAATAAAAGACTAAAAGTTAAAGCCAACAAGATTAAGAGAAGGAAGTCATCTAGTAATGCTACATAGGCAAATCAAAAGGAACAAAAGGCAAACAAATAAAAATTCTATAAGAAATTTGGACACTGGCAGAAAGATTACGTAAAATGTAAAGCTTGGTTTGAAAAGAAAGGTATATATTACATTTTTGTATGTTTCGAATCAAACTTATCTAAAGTTTCTTTAAATTCTTGGTGGCTTGATATTGATGCTACTACTTATGTTTCCAACATAATGCAGGAATTCATTATGATCCGAACCATAGATCCAATTAAGAACTTTCTCTTTATTGTTTGACTTTTAGTTTAGTTATCAATTATATCTTTTAGAGACTCTTTATGTACCTTCAATTTCTAGGACCTCAGTTTCTATTCCAAACTTGGTGTTATTAGATATAAAGGAGATTTTGGACATGGTTGTTTCAATTTATTTAAGAACACTTTATGTATTAGTTCTGTTGTTCTTACTAATGGTTTATATAAATTGAAACTTGATAAATTTTCCGAATCCTTACTTGTTGTCCATAATAATGTTGGAATTAAATTTAGTGCAGCGAATGAAAATTTTGCTTACTAATGACATAAACGTTTAGGTCATATGTATCCAAACAAAGGTTGGAAAGTTTAGTAAGAAATGAGATTCTTCTGAATCTAGATTTTACTGATCTAAGTGTATGTGTGGATTGCATAAAGGGAAAGCAAACCAAACACAACAAGAAAAGAGCCATAAGAAACACTCAACTTATTGAGATTATACATATTGATATTTATGGACCTTTTGACGCTCCAACTTTTTGAGGACAAAATTATTTCATCACATTTATTAATTATTTTTCACGGTATGGTTATGTCTATTTACTTAAGGAAAAATCTTAAGTATTAAATACCCTTGAGGTCTATATAACTAAGGTTAAAAGCTAATTAGATTAAAATGTGAAAATCATAAGGTCTGATAGAGGTGATGAATACTATGAAAAATATGATGAGTTAGGACAATGTTAGATCCATTTGCAAGATTCCTTAAAAGACATGACATATATGCATAGTATACTATACCAGGCACACCTCAACAAAATAATGTGGCAGAAAGGCAAAATAGAACATTGATGGATATGGTTAGGAATATTATGAGTAACTTGTCACTACCTAAATCATTGTGGATGTATGCCCTTAAAACTGTTATGTATTTACTGAACAGGGTCATAGTAAGGCAGTTCCAAAAACTCTTTTTAAACTGTAGACTGGAAAAGACCTAACTTAAGACATTTGCATGCCTGGGTTTGCCCAACAGAGGCAAGAATCTATAATCCACATGAAAAGAAATTAGATTCTTGAATGATAAATGGTACTTTATTGGTTACTCAGAGAAATCTAAAGGATTTAGTTTTTACTATCCAAACTATAGTCCTAGACTTGTGAAAACTAAAAATGCTAGATTCATTGAGAATAGTGAAGTTAGTAAGAATGATGAACGACAAAATATGGATATTAAGGAAGTAAGGTTAGATGTTCCTTTAACCATAAAGGCTTCTTCATCCATAAATGTTCCAAATATTATTTCAGTAACTAATGAAAATCAAAACAATGCTGAACAATATTTGAATGAAGGAACAAACATTGCTCCAAATATTATTCCAGTAATTAATAAAAATCTAGATAATACTGAACAATAGTTGAATGAAGAAACACGTTCGCAAGAAACTAACTCATAATTGATAGTTGCATATGAATCACAAGAAATGCCTTTGAGGAGATCTCAAATAGAAAGAAAGTCAACCATTTCGAATAATGATGTGGTTTATTTGCAAGAGTTAAATGTTGGAGTTAGAATCAATAAAGTTCCAGTTTCATTTTCACAAGCCATAAAATATGATGACTCTAAAAAATGGATTGATGTCATGAAGGAAGAATTGAAATCCATGGAAGATAATGAAATTTTGGATCTCGTCGAATCGCTAGAAGGTTCTAAACAACTTAGGTCTAAATGGGTTTTTAAAACCAAATGAGACTCAAATGGCAATATCAAATGATATAAAGCCAAACTTGTTGTCAAGGGTTATACTCAGAAGTGAGGCATTGATTATAAGAAGACTTTTTTACCTATCTCAAAGAAATACTCACTAAGAATTATAATGGCAGTGGTGGCTCAATATAATTTAGAGTTACACCAAATTGATGTGAAAACAACCTTTCTTAATGGAGATCTTGAAGAGGAAGTGTTTACGGATCAACCTAAAAGTTTCTCAACAAAAGGTCAAATGGTGTGTAAACTTAAAAAGTCAAAATATGGACTTAAACAAGTTTCCTGACAATGGTCTCTTAAGTTCAATAATACCATAAAATCTTTCAATTTTCAAGAAAACATTGTTGATCAATGTATATAACAAAAGATCAGTAGGAGTAAGTTTATTTTCTTAGTCCTATATGTTGATGACATTTTACTTACTATTAATGATTTGGGCATATTACATGAGATAAAAGATTTTCTCTCTGAGAATTTGAAAATGAAAGGTATTAGAGAGGTGTCCTATGTGATAAGAACTAAAATTTTTCATAATAGATCACAAGGATGGTTAGTACTGTCTCAAAAAACTTATATCAAAAGAATTTAGAGAGATTTAATATGAACAAGCATTCAACAAGAATTGTTCCTATCCAAAAAGGGGACGAATTTAGTCTCATGCAATGTTCAAAGAATGATGTGGAATGAAAAGAGATGGAGTCAATTCTTTATGCTTCAGTTATGGAAAGTATGATGTATCTACAAACCTA
>CATIWR010078007.1:0-24037 GCA_949677035.1 Omphalea diandra | reverse complement strand
AACTTCCTCCTCAATAACCCCATTTAGAAAAGTACTTTTGACATCCATTTGAAAAAGTTTAAAATTCATATGACATGCATAAGCCAAAAGAATCCTAATGGCCTCTAACCTTGCAACAGGGGCATAGGTTTCATCATAGTCTATACCTTCCTCTTGGTTGTAACCTTTTGCAACCAATTTAGCTTTATTCCTAGTGATGAATCCTTGCTCATCTAACTTGTTTCTAAACACCCATTTGCAACCTACAATTGGGTGTTCATTAGGCCTAGGAACAAGTTCACATACATTATTTCTCTCAAATTGGTTGAGTTCCTCTTGCATAGCAATCACCTAACTTTCATTGTCAAAAGCCTCATCAATCGATTTTGGCTCAAATTAAGAAACAAAGGCAAGGTTATTTTATGAAAGATTAAGTTGAGATCTAGTACTTACACCTTTTGAAGTATCACCAATAATTAAGTTTTTGGGATGATGCTTAGAGAATCTCCAATTCTTGGGTAGATCTTGACGTGGCAATGGTTCTTGTTGATGTTGTGGTTTCTCATCTACTCTTGATGATTCACCTTTATCTTTGTCTTTGTCTTCCTCTCTTATAGTGCACTCCAATTCCATTTTTTAAAGTCACCTACAAGATCATCAACAAAAGAATATTTCTCAAGATTAAGCTTACTAGATTAATCAAAAACAACATTCATAGACTTCAACAATCATAGAACTTTTGTTAAAGACTCTATAAGCGTTGCTAGAGGTGGAATAACCTAAGAATATACCCTTATTAGTTTTTGAGTGATTATCCTTAGTGTTCAATATATAGCACATGCATCTAAATACTTTTAGGTATGATATCTTGGGTTTTCTACCATTCTATAGCTCATAAGATGTTTTATTGAGAATAGATCATTTAAAAACTCTATTTGTTATATAATATAAGGTATTAATGGCTTTAGCCCAAAAGTAATTTGGTAAAGAATACTCATTGAGTATAGTTCTAGCCATCTCTACTAGTGTTCTATTTTTCCTCTCTACAATACCATTTTTGTTGTGATGTTCTAGGAGTTGAAAAATTGTGAAAAATCTCGTTCTTTAAACAATAAGATTCAAAAGCTTCATTTTGAAATTCCTTTCCATGGTCACTTCTTATAGAAGAAATCAAGTAACCCTTTTCATTTTGAATTCTTTTTACAAAACTTTTGAAAGCATCAAAGGTATCATACTTATAAGCTAGAAAGGATACCTAAGTAAACCTAGAATACTTATCAACTACGACTAGTGCATAATGTTTTCCACCTAAACTAGCACTCCTAGTAGGTCCTATCAAATCCATATGAATTAGTTGAAAAGGTTTAGATGTACTTACAACATTTTTAGCTTTGAAGGAAGATTGGTGTTGCTTTCCCATTTGGCAAGGACCACATATCTTGTCTTTTGAGAAACTTAGCTTGTGAAGACCTTCCACTAGCTTTCCTTTAGATAAGCTTCGTAAGAGCTCCATGCTAGCATGTCTAAGTCTTCTAGGCCATAGCCAAGCTTTATTACTAAGAGACATAAGACACTTAAAAGATTGGTTAGCCAAATTATCTAAGTCAATTAGGTAGGTATTGCCATTCCTTTCACCCTTGAAAATAACCTTTTTATCCACTAATGTGGTAACTCGACATTCTCTAGGGTCAAAGGTGACTTTATTACCTTTGTCACATAATTGACTTACACTTAACAAATTATGTTGCAAGCTATAAACTAACAAAACATCATTAATTAAAGACCAACCATTCTCACCAATGGTTCCAATGCCAATTACCTTACCCTTGGCATTGTTACCAAATGTGACATTAACACCTTCTTTTTCCTTTATGAATAGCTTTTTATTACCCGTCATGTGTTTGAGCATCCACTATCCATATGCCAATCGTTTGATTCATTGGTAGCTGCCAAACACCCCTACACAACATAAATAAATCATCTCTTCTTTGGTACCCAATTATACTTGGGTCCTAGAGGGTTAGGTATTGAAGGATCCTCTAATTTGAGGTGAGCTTTCCTAATGTAACAATAAACATTAATGTGTCCATATCTCATGCAATAATGGCATTGAAGCTTATACTTATATTTCTTTCTTCTATGTTTTGTCTTGGTATGAGTGAGGGATTTTCTCATACTAATATTTTATGTGTGAGAAAATTAGCATGCATGTAACGATGTACATGTGAAGTTTTTGTGTGTGTTAGAATTAATATGCTTCTTATTGTATATGTAAGCATGATTAACTCTTTTAGAAGTAGACTTTAAGCCTTGTTGCACTTTCCCTTTGCCCTTAGGCATTGGGGGTCTAGTGCTTTGGGCATTCTTCTTTCCAATAACCTCAATACTTGAAGTTTGAGGTGTTGAGACTCTAATGGATGTAGTGAGTGTAGGTGTGGAGGTTGAGGTTTCATTGAAACCTAGAACATGTATAATCAAGAGAGGCCTTTGTGATACTATGAGTGTATTCCAAGCTTCCTTACCCCTATGAAATATAGAGATAGAGCTTCTAAGTACAATGACTTCTCCTTTTAAAGAGTCATTCTCTTTTCTTAATGAAGTTAGTGATGAAGCTGATTTGGAAAGATTTTCTATAGATTTTTTGAGTTCTTCATTTGAAGCCCTCAATTCACTTACAAGACTATTAAGGGATTTGTAATTATCCTCTAATTTTATACACTTTTTCTTATAAGTCTTCATTTATGACTTATATTTGCCACATTTCATTATGAGAGCTTCTAGAAGCTCATAATCTGCATCATCTAAATCATCATATTCAGAATTAGAACAAGATGAAGTGTTTACCTCATTAAGAAAGTCCTCTTGAGCCATGAAACATATGTTAGAAATCTCTTCTTCTTCACCATCTTTGTTATCATCCCAACTAGCTTTAAAGCTCTTCCTCTTTTCTTTGTCCCCTTTCTTCTTCTTCTTTAGCTTGGGGCAATCATACTTAATGTGGTTTTGCCTGCCACACTCATAGCAAGTGACATCGGTTGATCTCTCTTTGGGACTAGGAGTTACTTTCTTAAAGTTTCTTCTTTCTTTTCTTCTTCTAATCAGCTTCTTGGTCCTTCTAGAAAGCATTGCAAGTTCATCCTCCTCCTTGTCACTCTCCTATTCACTTGAGGTTATTTCTACTTCCTTTTCCTTTGAAGATGAATTGAGTGCCAATGTCTTTCTTTCTTGATTTTCAGATTTTTCTCCTTAGCCCCTCATATTTTTTCATTTCCTCATCTTTCTGTAAGGCCAACTCATGAGTTAAGAGTTTGCCTATCAAAACATCTGTTGGCACCTTCCCTATTTTCGGGTTGGACTCTTAGATACTACATACTCTAGCACCAAATTTCTCAAGAGGTAAAGACTTCAGAATTTTGGAGTTTACCTCATGGTTTGTGAGAACGCTACCGAACTTCTTCATGTTGGTGACAATAGCTAGGAGCCAGTTTGTCATATGTGTTATGCTCTCATCCACCTTCATCATAAATAACTCCCATTATGTCACGTACATCTCAAGTTGGTTGGATTTCACTAAGATGGTGCCTTCATGATAGTTCTTCAATGCTTTCCAAATGCCATGAGTAGTTTGGCAATGTTGTACCCTTTCAATTTCTTCTCTTGAAAGAGAACTTAGAAGGATTGCCATGACTCTTTTGTTTTTGCCATTGGATCTTCTGTGTGCTTCAGCCCATTCTTTTCTAGGGATTAGCTCTTCACTTCCATCTACCACTTTAGTGGATGGCTTTCATTCTTTAACAATAACATCCCATAGATCCACCACATCAGTGTTTAGATAGATCTCCATCCTATACTTCCAATGAGTATAGTTTACTCCATCAAAATAAGGCTTGAAGTGTGTGTAGATTTCTTCTTGTGCCATTGATCTTTACTCACTCAATTAAGGTTTTTTAGTGAGACTTGGCTTTGATACCACTTGTAAGGTTTGGTGTGAGCATAAACAACAAGTTGAGTATGAGCTTGTAAAATACTAGTGAATGAGTGAAATACCCAATTGGTGAATTAGGGAGTGGATGTAGAGTTGGTTAATACCCGAGCCACTATAAAACTCTTGTGTTCATTCTTTTTTTACCCTTTCTCTAATCTTTCATTTTTATGAGTTTCCACCAAATCAAAAGTTCAAACTTGCCACCAATTCAACCCCCTTCTTGGTGCACTAGGGCCAACACAATCCATCTTTAGCTAATCAGAGATTTGAGTTTGGGAGTTGAATATGACATAAAGAAGATGTTAGGCACCCTAAGTCACTCAAATTTAAGGATTCGACCATTGGGTGAATCTGTAGTTCATTTTACCTTCAATTAACTATTTTTGTCACTCTAAATATACATACGACGTAGCCATTTATCTAAACCAAATAAACATATAACCAAAATAAAGGTGGGCATACATACAATTCATGTAGGAATTTGTATGCATAAAGACCATAAGTGATATAACAACAATAAAAAATCTTAAGCATGTTAAAAAACTAAGAGATTAATTTACATAACTCCATGAAATAAGGAACACTAAATTATGAACATCAACATAAGAGGATAGATAAGAATTTTACCTCTCAATAGTTGTCTTGCAACCCATTTATCAACTCATAATAGATATGTAAACATATGTATGAATAAGTGTGTGATGTGTACACAAGAAGCAAGCTACCTATAGGTTTGAACACAAGATTATGACAAACTAAACATAAATATCATGTCAAATAAGAATGGTAAAAGCACATTATTATTATCATAATAAATAAAAAAGAACATGATATAATGAAAGTCTTAGGGTTATAGGATTGGGACCTCTCTTAATCATCCTTTGCATGACACTAGCCAATGGATGCAACTATACACATAATGGAACAAAAGGTAAAATTAATGTCGTAGTAATAAGGATGGTTTCACTAACCAATAAGTAGTATGTATAAACCACTAAAGGTCTATACAAACTACTAAGCCTGTTGGATAGTCCTCAAAGGACTTTTGATGCAAAACTTTAGGATTGAAAGGAATAGAGAAAAAGGGAGTATAGGAAAGGCTTGAAGATTGGCTTCTCTTAAAGATACTTTTTGGTAGATTTTCGTCCCAATAAAATAAAGATTTTAATAAGAGAGTGAGGGGCTGTTGGCCCTTGAGCACCAAGATTAGGAATCTAAAACATTTGGAGGGAAGATGAAATGAATGGAGATTGGATGAGAAGTGGAAAGAAAGAACACACAATATTTATAGTGGTTCAAGTGTTAACAAACACTACATCCACTTCCTAAATCTTCACAATTAGGTGTCTTACTAACATAAAGTTGTGTTCCCAAGCTCACATAAACTTGTACAATGTGTTTTAATGGCTCACACACAACCCTATAATTTGTGTTTCAATGCTCACATAAAAACGTCACTTAAGTGTTTTACAAATGCTCACACTTTAACCTATCACAAAAGTTTTGACAGCTAGGCTAACTCTCAAACCCAATCACAATGGTGTTTAATGCTTACACCCAATAGTAATAACTCACATACAAAGAACAAGAAGTTGTGAAGTAAATTTTCAAGAGTTTTGCTACAATCAATGAAATTCTCTTGCATTCATGTCTGTTTGGTAGAGTATTTATAGGCAACAACCACCAAAGAGACGTTACCGACAAACTATGCCTAAATCTCTAAGGTAAGCTAGGTAGATTTTGTATTAATATCTGTCAAACTAATTTCGCGGTCATGGCTGGCATTTTATGATTGCAAATTTCCAATCTGCACTAGAAAGATTGAAATCACGGTAGAGAACCTCATTTTGTGTCTAACAAATAGTCCACGTGGCATGTTGCTATTGGCATTCTAAGAAATATAGCCGTTGTATTTGACTAACTAGCCAAAAGTTACTGTCGCGATTAAGATTCTTCTTGGATGCGATAGGGACCACAAGTCTTTTTGTTTGGTGAGGAGAAATTACTTCCATAGGATGCAGTCTCAACAGGTTTTTTGCCCTCCTGAATTTTAATATCCTAACGGTCTTCTTGGACATTTGGCATGTTATGGTTGTAAACTCGGTTCCCTTAATTCAACTACAATTTCGCGATCGTGACTTAGAATGCAAATGCCACCACAAATCTCTCTGTATGACATTTAACTCTTCATTGGCTAGATCGCGACTGTGATTTGCTCTGTGAATTCATCCAATCCAAGTTCATCCATCCTTATTGCAAGGTCACGATCGTGATTTAGAAATTCTTGACCACGAATTTGCCTTACTCAATGTTAGAGATTTAGACTTCCATCTAATTTTCAATGCAAACCTAACTTAAAAACTACAAAAAAAAAAAAAAAACACTTAAACAAGATATTAGTACCTATTCATTGTTAAGATCAAAAGAGGCATTTGAGTTAGGTTTGACCAACCTAGTCCAACAATCTTCCCCTTTTTTATTTTGATAACTTAGGTTGATTTTATTTAAAGGAAAATGAATTGCATGAGTGTGAAGTTTGGATGGCCAACATTACTCTAATACCATTTTTATCATAATACTAGTTGAGCAAATAAGTTTATCAAAGATTTGTATTTTAAATTAGATTGCTCCCATTGCTCCCTCTCAACTTATACTTTCATTGATAAAATGTCATGCAAATTCTTTTACTACTATTTCTTTCCCCCTTTGGAAAGATAAAAAAGAGAGTATAATTGAAAATTTAAGTAAATGTGCATAGGTGACAAATACATAAAGCATAAATTAGGATAAAAGAGTAATCACATATTATAAACAAGTATATAAAACAAAAATGGCAAACACTTTTATTCATAGAAATAGAACAATGTGGGATCACATACTTACAAAAGAAACAAAAGAAAAGAAAATAATATAAGCCTATAAAAGACTAAAAGATTATAGAGCTATCATCATCTTCGAAGTTAATAATTTCTTCATCTGTACCTCCTCCTTGTGCTTCATCCCCTTCCTCTACTTCTTAGTCTTCTTTTTCTTCTTCTTCAGAGTATCCTCTCAATCTTTGAAATCAGAGAGGTGGTAAGGAATAGCCCCCACATTCTCTTGAAGATCCATCCAATCATTATAGACAATTTCTTATTTATTGAGGAGAGAGATATGACAGAGGATTTAGTTTTAGGCTTAGGGTGGGGAGGTGGAATTGGTTGAGCACCCTCATTTATGACGAGCCTCTTCCTCTTTGAGGCTTGAGAAGTTTCTAGTCTCTTGGCCCCAAATGAACCTAAGATGTAGGTATAGGAATTTGGATGTATGGCTTTGGCATTTATTAGGTAATGCAAGTCAAGGAAGTTGTGGGATGACAAGTACTTCTTTGTGAGGAATTTCTCATTTTTCTCATTGAGTGCTCCCACATATCGATAAATTGCTATGACATGAGAAGGTAGAAGAAATTGGCTTTTCAGCTTGGTACTCATATGAATCAATTGATCCACAAGATATCAGCCGGTTTGGATAGGTTTATTCTTAGTTAAACAAAAAAAGAAAGACTAGGCTCTTTTGAGACACTTTTTCGTTACCATCAGCTCTTACATTGACAAAGAAGGTGATGATACATTGAAAAAGCCAATAAGGAAGGGTTCGAATATATTTGGCTAATGAAGTTTTTGGATCGTGTTTGGTTTCAATTGATATCTCGGACCAAAATTCTGAGTAAATGATATCAAGTGCTGAGATAATGAAAGGAATATCATCTTCCATTTGAAGATTAAAGAGGTTTGAAAGTTGCTCAAAAATGATAACGAAAGGATCCCTAAAAATCAACCCATACTGACCTGCCCTTGACTCAGCCCTATGGCTCAAAGTGATAGTGCATATGAATTCCTAAACGATTTCTTCATAGCCTAGTTCATCTCGGAAGATAAACTCATTCCAACCCAAATTGGAAAGTTAGGCATGGATTTCATCCTTGATTCCTAGGGATTCAAGGAGAAAGGTTGACGAAATCTTATTGGGTTGGATAATTTTTGAAGAATTGGCTTTATAGTGGTCCTTTTCTTCTTTAGTGATCCCTTTCATCAAATGAAAAGCTGGAGGACCTGAGGGTTAGGCTATATATGCCCTTTCTCTTCTCTGCTCTGGAAAGCTTTTTTGGAGCCATTAGAGATGTGTGAAGATTGAAGAAGGTTTAAGGTAAGAGAATGAAAAGAGATGAAGAGATTGAGTAAAAGTGAAATGAAATACTGTTACAAGGGTTTAAATAAGAAAAAATAAGTGTAAAAACAATAAAAAATGGTTAGATTTGCAATTAATAAGGGGGTGCCAAAAATTGTATCAATCTTCCCTTTTTCAAAATCATTTTGCAAAATAAATGAACTAAGCCTTTCGTACCAAGCTCTTGGGGCTTATTTCAAATCATACAAGGCTTTATTTAACTTAAAAACATGATTTGCAATGTAACATGAAGTATTAATGTCTTCAGCCCAAAAGTAATTAAGCAAAGAATACTCATTGAGCATAGTTTTAGCAATCTCTATTAGTATTCTATTTTTCCTCTCTACAACACCATTGTGTTATGGTTTTCTAGGAGTTGAAAAATTATGAAAAATCTTATTCTCTAAGCAATAAAGTTCAAAGGATTCATTTTGGAATTCTCCATGGTCACTTCTTATAGAGGAAATTAAGTAAACCCTTTTCATTTTGACCATTTTTTGTAAAACTTTTAAAAGCATCAAAAGTGTCATGCTTATGAGCTAGAAAAGATACCCAAGTAAACTTAGAGTAATCATCAACTAGGATAAGTGCATAATATTTTCCATCAAAAGTAGCATTCCTAGTAGGTCCAATCAGGTTCATATGGATAAGTTGAAGAGGTCTACATGTACTTGCAACATTCTTTGCTTTGAAAAAGGATAGATGTTGTTTTCCCATTTGGCATGGTCCACGTTTTGTCTTTGAGAACTTTAGCTTAGGAAGAGCTTCCACTAGCTTTCCTTTTGATAGGCTTTGTAAGAGCCCTATGCTAGTATGACCAAGTCTTTTATGCCAAAGCTAAGCTTCATTGCTAAGTGACACAAGACACTTGAAAGATTGGTTAGCCAAATTGTCTAAGTCAATTAGGTAGGTTTTGCCCCTCCTTTCACCCTTGAACACTACCTTTTTATCCACCAAAGTGGTAACTCGACATTCTTTAGGGTCAAAGGTGACTTTGTTACCTTTATCACATAATTGACTTACATTAAGCAAATTATGTTGTAAACCATCTAAAAGTAGAATAATATCAATGAGAGAATAGTCATTCTTACCAATTGTTCCAATGCCAATTACCTTACCCTTGGCATTGTTTCT
The DNA here is from genome assembly GCA_949677035.1 of Omphalea diandra. Lineage (NCBI taxonomy): Eukaryota > Viridiplantae > Streptophyta > Magnoliopsida > Malpighiales > Euphorbiaceae > Omphalea > Omphalea diandra. Next base: position 14,733 of record CATIWR010078007.1, on the reverse strand, counting down.
AAAAGTGACATTGCCACATTCTTTCTCTTTTATGGCCATGTATAGCTTCTTGTTGCCTGTCATATGCTTTGAACATCCACTATCCATATGCCAATCATTCATTCATTGGTGGCTGCCAAACAATCCTACATAACATAAATAAATCATTTTTGTTTAGGTACCCAAGCATACTTAGGTCCTAAGGGGGTTGAGCCTAGAAGGGTCCTCTAATTTAAGGTGAGTCTTTCTAATATAACAGTGAATATTTATATGACCAAACATTATGCAATAATAACATTGGAGTTTAGACTTATGAGTCTTCCTCTTGTACATAGTTTTGGCATGTGTGGAGGAACATTTCATACCATGAAGATGTAGGGTGTGAGCATGTGCATGAATGGTTAGGAGCATAAGAGAACTTTTTGTGCGTGTTGGGGTGAACATGTTTCTTGGTGTAAATGTATGCATGGTTAGCCCTTATTGGCATAGGCTTTGAACCTTGATGTGCCTTTCCTTTGCCCTTGGGCATTGGTGGCTTAGTGCTATGTGCACTCTTCCTTCCAACTACCTCAATACTAGAGGTTTGAGGTGTTAAAGCTCTAATGAAGGTAGTGAGAGGGGGATTAGATGATGAGAAAGCTCCATTGAAGCTAAGACCATGTCTAATTAATGGGGATCTTTGAGATATAATTAATGTATCTAAAGCTTCCTTCCTTTTATGAAACTTAGAAATGGAATTTCTAAGCTCAATTACGTTTCCACTTAAGGTATCATTTTTATTGCTTAAGGAATTTAGATAAGATGAAGACTTAGAGAGAGTCTTTACAAATTTTTTGAGTTCTTCATTAGAAGTCCTCAACTCACTTATAAGATCATTATGGATTTAATTTCATTCTCTAGTTTGGAGCATTTTTTCTTGTAAGTTTTCAATTATGACTTGTATTTGTTACATCTCAAAGTAAGAGCTTCCAAGACCTCATCATCTACATCATCTAATTCATCATAATTTTCATAAGAATGGGGTGAAAAGCTTACCTCATTTGAAGAGTCATCTTGTGCCATGAAGCATAAATTTGCCACTTCCTCCTCTTCATCCTTTTCACTTGAGTCATCATCCTAAGTGGCTTTGAAGCTCTTCTTCTTCTCCTTGTCCCATTTCTTCATCTTCTTTTTTTTTTTTTTAACTTGAGGTAATCATAATTGATATGGCCTTGTTTGCCACACTTATAGCATGTAACCTCACCCATTCTTTCATTGAGGTTGGGAGTTGCTCTCTTAAAGTTTCTTCTATCTTTTCTTCTCTTTATCAACTCTTTTGTTCTTCTAGAAAGCATGACTAGCTCCTTCTCTTTTTTATCATTATCTTCCTCACTTGAAACAACTTCTTATCCTTTTTTTTTTTATCAAGATTTAAGAGCTAAGGTCTTCTTTTCTGCTTTATCATTCTTATCCCTTTGCCCTATCATCTTCTTCATCTCCTAATCCTTCTTCAAAGCTAGCTCATGAGTTAGAAGCTGGCTTATGAGGACATTAGTTTGTACCTTCCCAATCTCTAGATTTGACTCTTGGATGCTGCAAAGTCTAGCACCAAATTTCTCGAGAGGCAAGGATTTAAGTTTTTTTTAGTTTACCTAATGATTGGTGAGTATCTTTTTGAATTTCTTCATGTTTGTGACAACTGATAAGAGTTTATTTGTCATATCTATGATGTTTTCATTTTTCTTCATCATGAACAGCTCCCATTTTGTCACATACATTTCTAATCTACTAAACTTCACCAATGTTGTGGCTATATGGTAGTTCTCTAAGGCCTTCCATATTCCATAGGTTGTAAGGCATACCTTCCTATTTCTTCCCTTGATAAAGAGCTACAAAGGATTACCATAGCCCTCTTGTTCCTTCCATTAGATCTCTTGTGAGCTTCAAACCGTTCTTCCCTTGGGATCAATTCTTTACTTTCACCAACCACCTTAGTATATGGCTTCCACTCTTTTGCCATAATGTCCCAAATATCCACCATATCGCTGACCAAGTATATTTCTATCCTATACTTCTAATGTTTATAGTTGAATCCATCAAAGTATAGCTTGACATGGTGTGGATTCCTTCTTGTGCCATTAATCTTTTCTCACATAATTAAGGCTTGAATAAATACTTGGCTCTGATATCACTTGTTGGCCCTTGAGCACAAAAAAGGGTTGTTGAAGTAGTGGGAATCTAAAAAATTTGGAGGGAAGATGAAGTAAATGGAGATTAGATGAAAAGTGGAAAAAAAGAACACATAATATTTATAGTGGTTTGGGTGTTAACAAACCCAACGTCCACTCTCTAATTATTCACAATTGGGTGTCTCACTAGCTCAAAGTGGTGTTTCCAAGTTCACACCAAACTTGTACAATGTGTTTTAATGGCTCACACACAACCCTATAATTTGTGTTTCAATGCTCATATAAAAACTTCACTTAAGTGTTTTACAAAGGCTCACACTTTAACCTATCATAAGAGTTTTGATAGCTAGACTAACTCTCACACCCAATCACAATGGTGTTTAATGCTTACACCCAACAATAATAACTCACATACAAAGAATAAGAAGTTGTGAATTAAATTTGCAAGAGTTTGGCTATAATCAATGAAATTTTCTTGCATTCATATCTATTTGATGGAGTATTTATAAGTAACAACCACCAAAGAGACACAAACTATGCCTAAATCTCTAAGGTAAGCTTGACAAATTTTGCATTAAATGTCTATCAGACTCATTTTGCAGTTGTGACTGGCATTTTAAGATCGTGAATTTCCAATATACACTAGGAAGATTGAAGTCATGGTAGAGAACCTCATTTTGTGTCTTATAGCTAGTCCACGTGGCATACTACTATTGGCATTCTAAGAAATATAGTTATTGCATTTAACTAATCAACTAAAAGTTGCAATCGCGATTAAGATCTTTCTTAAATGCGACAGGGACCGTGAATCCTTCTGTTTGGTGAGGAGAAAACACTTCTATAGGTCGCGGTCTCGAGAGATTTTTAGCCCTCATGAATTTTGATATCTTAATGGTCATCTTGGATACTCAGCATGTTATAATTGTAGACTCGATTCCCTCCATTCAGCTACAAAATAAAAGGTCACGACTTAGAATGTGAACACCACCACGAATCTTTCTATATGACATTCAAGCCTTTCTTGGCTGGATTATGACTGTGATTTGTTGTTTGAATTCATCTGGTCTAAGTTCATCCATCCTTGTTGCAAGGTCATGGTCGTGATTTAGAAGTTCCTTATGGCGAATTTGGATACCTTATTCAATGCTAAAGATTTAGACTTTCGTCTAACTTTCAATGCAAACCTAACTTAAAAGCTATAAAAACAACACTTAAATAAGATATTTGGACCTATCAATCTTCATTGTCAAGATCAAAAAAGGCCTTTGACTTAGGTATGACCAACCTAGTCCAACAGGGCTTTTGCTTAGGCTTACTTTGATGATTGAGTGTTTAAGGTTCTTATTATGCTCTTTATGCTTTTGTGGATTGATTTGGGTGGTCTCCTCTTTAGTTCTAAAAGCTTTTATTTGCTAGGGTTTTATAGAGATGGTTGTACAACCATCTTCTATATGGCCAAGTAAGGCAACCTTAGCTTAGGTTTTTTAAGGCTTGATTGGTTCAAGGGTCTACCAAACTTGTTCTCTTTCTTAGACATTGTCTTCCTTATTCTCCTGAGATAAAATGATCATCATTCTCATCATCAATTTCACATCTTAACAATCTTAAAAATCTAGTGATTATAATTATTCATGGAGATCAACTTATGATTCACATAAACATTAAAGACATCCATATAAGTTAAGAATACACAAATGATTACTATGTTTGGGTTCTTGAAACCATAACACTTAAAAAATACGTTCCAAAAAAGCAATAAGATAATAAAAATAAATGGGAAACTTTAGGCCTCATATCAATCCTTAATTGCTATCTTAGATTTTAAATTTTCTTGAAAACTAAAAAAAGAATAATTATTTTGAAGGCCAAAAGCTCAAGCTATAAGGTTATGTTTAAGTGATCATCTTTTTTTTTTTTCACTTTCTAAGAATTAGGATGGAGATAGAATGTTTAATAATGTCTTTTAGGTGAGAAAAAAAGGTGAGATTTAGAATTAATGATTTTAGTTAATGGAGAAGATGATGGCAAAAGTAGAAAATGTAGTTAGGTAGTGTTTGTTAGGTGGTTTTAAGGTGAATGGTGGTTTTAAGTGTAGATTTTGGTTAAAGAATACAAGTGTTTAGTTCTTGGCTACAGAGGTAGAGTTAAGAGAAGAATGGAGAAGAAGATGATAATGGATAGTTAAGCGTCTTCTTGGTTATAATCTTTGTTCCTTCTTATATGCATCCTTCCTTATTCATCAAGTGTCTAAAAGATGGTTAAATGTAAGGATTCTCTGTTGCCTTGTTTTTTTTCCTAAAATGAGTAGAATGTTGCTTATAACTCCTACTTTTTATCAGTTATTGAGGTATCAAGGGTCACACTTTGGTGTAACTATTGTATAGCGTGGGAGAGGATCATTGAGGATCTTAAAGGATGGTTTTTTCTAATGGTAAAGCCCAAAAGATATTATAAAGGTCATATGGGAACCGTTACATGGGTAGTACCTTGGTAATGCCCCTAAGCTAGAGTAAAGTCACCATCTGACTTTGGTTAGGACAAAATTCTATGTGAGGAAAGGTATTGGTCTAAATAGGTCTTTAGAAGTCCCAGCTTATCTTAACCCTATTAGAGACTTGGGTCTGTCTTGAGGAAGGTGTTAGACACCCGAGGAACCCGTATTTAGGGATTTAACCTTTGAGTGAATCTTTGGTTCATTTTACATATTTGACCATATTAATCAACTAACCATTTTAATAATCCTAAACATACATTTAGTGTTTCCATCCATTCAACAACTTTCAAAATCAAGCAAATATACAACAAATAAAGGGATGGGAAAGTCATATAGGGCTATACATGCATAGGAATCACATGTAATATAGTAATATTCATAGACCTTAAACCTATAAAAAGAACTATCATGTTAGTCCCATCACTGCATGGAATATACAACCCAAAGCTAAAAACATCCACTGAAAAAGGTAGGAATTTAAACTCTCATTTAGTTGCGTTGTAACCTATCCAATAGCCCATAATAGGCATATATGCATATATATGAGTTGGTATGTGATGTGTACATCAAATATTACCCTTAGGTTGAGCATAAATGTATGGTAAAGTAAGCATATATTACCATGCAAATAGAGAGTGAACAGAGCATATTATTATAAAAAAAATAAATAAAGATAACATAAGACAATAAGAGTCACAGGGTCATAAATCTTAGGACCTCTCCTAATTATTCTCTTATGATTATAAATAAAAGAATGCAAATAAATAAGCAAGGAAATATGGAATAAAAAGGGCAAGAACATGGTGTTTTTAGTAGTATAAGTGGTCTATATAGAATAACTAATGATCTATACATACCATTAAGTAGTCCGCACAAACAAGTAGAAGGTCTGTGTAGGCCTGTTAAATAGTCTTTAAAATGTAAAATAAGGTGTGGAAGGCAACCTAAAAGAAGGGGGGGAGGGGGGGGCGAGGGGGGGAGGGAGAATTGGGTGGCAAATAAAACTAAAAGATAAAAGGAATAAGAGAAAATATATAAATTTATAAGGTTCAACAACTTACCTATGTCTACTTCCTAGTAAATACTTAAGTCTTTTACTTATCTTTTTTAAGGCTCAAGATAACGCCATTTCCTTTTTACAAGGCTTAAGAGAGCAAAACAACATCGATGATTTTACAAGCTAATCACTAATCTATGTGTTTTTTGATGTCTAAACACTAACCCCTCTACTCTTATAAGGATTTACCCAATATATGAAAGACACAAAAACTAACCAGCAGAAGCAATTGGAGAAGCTTAGCAGCTTTTTTGAAAAGTTAGCCAGTAGACTTGACAACGATAGTTGACTGCGCTCCATAGTCATTAGCTTTATAATGACTACACTTAGTGCCTCATTAATCCTTGCCTATGCTTGTTGAGCTATTAATGGCTATCTATAATGCTCATTAGTATTTCGTAATGCCAATTCAGATCTTTAGCAAACACCTCATTTGGCCTTATCCTTGATCGTTAAACCTCTTTAATGATTATTAAATCTCTTTAATGGCCCTTCTAGAACTTTTAGGTTCTTCCCATAGGATTTTCCAATATTTATTGAATTTTTGAATGTTTGTTAAATCAATTTCATGCTCATTGTGATTTCTTCCATGATCACTGAAGATTCCCTTATTAATGATAAAAAGAAATAAGGAAGACTTACCCATGCTTATTGTCTACTTTTGTTTGGTGCATATCTTTATACATATGATAATTTAATTCCTTTCAAATCTTATTTTTTATTAAATTTGACATATAAAAGAACCTTATAATGGTTAATTATATTTTATAGGGTTAATATGGAAGAAAGAAGCTAAAAAAGCATGAAAAATACCTTAATGAGAGCTCAAAAAACATGAAAAATGCCTTACGTGCCCATGTAACTCATTTGTATGGTAGTGCGCACTCCTATGGAAGGAGGTAGAAGCTGAATTGATTTACACACCTAATTTACATGATCGTGTGCACCCCTATGCAAAGTGCAGTATGAAACTCCAAAAAAGGAATCACATATTTACATGCCCAGGCAAATATTTGTGTGGTCATGCATCACTAAAAAGGGAGATTTTTTGACTTTCTATTCTATTGTAATTGCTTCATAATTCAATTTTATAGGGTTCCTACTTAGTACTAACATCGAGAAAACTATTGAAATGGGCAAAGGCACATGAATTTTATAATCTAACAAGAAAAGAAATTAATTAAAGAAGGCGGCAAGCCATCAAGCAAAAGGCTTGGAAGCAAAAGGAGATCAAAAGGGCAATCAAGCAAGAGCTTAAAAAACTGAAGATCATGTCTTCCATACAACATAGTTTGATATTTTTCTCTTCTCTTATGATAGTTTGATATTTTTCTCTTCTCTTATGAACTAAGGTGTAGATGGATCTTGTTTAAACTATTATGGTTTTCAAATGCAAGTCTTTTTAGTTTTATTCATCCTTTATGTTAGTTATCATTGCAAACTCATTATTATTTATTTATTGGCCATTAATCATATTTAGTTTTATGAATCAACTATCAAGAGATGCTTTTTCTTTAAATAAATCTTCAATGATTCTCTTAATCTATTTTTTGTTGAAAGACTTTAATAAATTATCTCCATCACTATGGTCTTACTTTGTTTAAAAATTGCTTGATGTCTAATTATTATGTTGAGAAACTAAGTTTTGCATGTTATTGTATATTAATTAATACTCGAGAGAGATTAATTAATCACCTAATTAATATGATAGTAACACTAGATGAAAAACCCAATTAGATGAAAGATTAGAAACCATAAGAAGTTAATAAGTGAAGTTGAACCCTTAGTTGTTTTCTCTTATCGATTGTTTTCTTACAATTTGTGTATAATTAAAGCGTTTTTAATCTTTGCAGTTTTTAGTTTAAACAATCTTTCAATTATGTTTTGTAGACAATACAAGAGATAAAAAGCTTATTACTTATTATGTGAAACCCACGGGAATGATATATGTACTCTTGTACACTTTATTACTTATCGATTTGTGCACTTGCAATTTAAGGGTTATATACTTAGTACATACCCACACATGTGAACAAGTTTTTAGTGTCATTGTCGGGATCAATGACATTAATACTAAGCAATTATTTCTTTTTTAATATGGAGTTTTCTTTTATTTAACTTGTGTTGTTGGTTCTTTCTTTTTATTTTGGTTTATATTTCAAAGGAATCTAAAGATGGCCAACATGGAGAATAAACTCTTGTGGGAGTTCACAATTCCTCCATTGGAAGGATTACAACTCACCATCATAAGAGAATTCATCAATGCTAGCAACTTTGAAATCAAGCATGCCTTCATATAAATGCTCACTAAAATGCTCAAATTCCATAGACTTGCCCTTGAAGATCTTAACACGCATATTCTTGGAGATTTGTGACACTTTGTAATAGAATGGAATGTTCACTAATATGATAAGACTATGATTATTCAAGTTTACATTAAAGGTGCAGCTAAGGTATTGATAAATGTGCTAGAGCTAGGAAGCAGCACAACTTGGGACCATCTGTCTTAAGCTTTCCTAAATAAATATTTTTCACCATAAAGAATAACTAAGCTTCACAATAAAATTACTACTTTTTTATAACAAGATGGAGGGATGCTAAATGAAGCATGAAAGAGATTCCAAGACTTGTTAAGGAGATGCCCAAACCATCAAAGTGGTCGATTGCATACCACTCATACAATGGATTTTTTAGGCATTTCAAAATCATTATAGATGTTATTATGATTGGATCTTTTCTAGATAAAATAATAAATGATGCTCATGAACTTATTGAGACTATGGCAAACAACCATTATAAAGTTAATGAGAGGAACATATCAATAAAAGTAGTTAAAATTTTATACATTGGATGCATTGTAAGCTCAGTATCAACCCTTACTAAGCAATTGAATTCTATGAATTGCAATTTAATTTCTTCTCTTTTCACACAGGTGATATTTGATTTGTGTACATATAATGGCCATAAGAGCTTCAATTACCAAATGTGGAATCTTTTTGTGTAAAAGCAAGCTAAATTTATGTGGAATTTCAATCATCAAGCGAACAAACCCTATTCCAACTCCTATAATCCATATTGGTAAAATCACCCCAATTTTTTTTAGTCTGATAATAATTCTTTAAACACCAACCTATAAGGCTCTCTTAATTTTCATTGACCGCCAACTACCAACCCTAAAGAAAATGTCTAACCTAGAGAGCCTTATGGAGAAATTCATCATCAAAATTGAACCTAGGTTAAACCATCAAGATGAAATTATTAGAATCTTAAAGTTTGATTTGATTGCCAAAAACCATTCTTCCTTCAACCAAAACCTTAAGGTCTAAATAGGATAAATAACCAGTGCTTTAAACTTTAGATCTCATGGTACCCTACCTAGCACCTCCAAGCCCAATCTTAGGAAGGTGATTACATTAAGGAGTGATAAAGAAATCAATTCAAAGGTAAAAGAAGAGTAAATGTAAATATAATAAAGACCATGACAAATAACTAATCGAAGAAAACAACCTAATAGAGGAAGTTGATCTTCATATGCCTCATAAGCCATATGTACCTCTTGTCCCTTTTCCTCTATGATTGAAGAAGCATATAAAGGATAAACAATTTACAAAGTTTAAGGAGATATTTAAGAAGATTCGCATCAGTGTACCTTTTATATAAGCACTTTTCAAGCTATCTAAGTATACAAAATTCATGAAAGAGGTACTATTTAAGAAGAAGAAAATAGATAAGTGTGAATAAGTTGTGTTTACCAAAGAATGTAGCATAGTCCTCTTAAATAAGCTATCTTCTAAGTTAAAGGATCTCGATAGTTTTTCTATTATTTGCAAAATTGGTTGCTTTTTCCTTTGATAAAGTTTTATATGACTTAGGATCTAGTATTAATTTGATGCCTTTATCTTTATTTTAGAATTAGGGATTGGAGAATGAAGGCCTATATGAATGTCCTTGCAACTTGCAAATCATTCCACCATATATCCAAAGTGGATCATGGAAGATGTGCCAGTAAAGGTAAATAATTTCATAATTCCTATTAATTTTATTATTTTAGATATGAAAGAAGATCGAGAGATCCCCTTTATCTTGGGAAGACCCTTCATTCATATTAGTGGAATGTTAGTGTACATTTAAGATGGAGTTTTAACTTTGTAAGTAGGTGACGAGGAAGCGGTATTTCACATGTTCTAACAAAATAAGTAGCCTATGAAAAAAAGAGATGCTTAAGTGTTAACGTGAAAGAAGAATGTGTACATGAAGCTTGTCAATAAAAGGGAGAAATTTTTGGGCTTGAAAAATCTAAACCAAAAAGAATTGAAAAAGGTTTTATGATCAAAGTATACAAACTAACTGCTACTTCCACATATAAGAGGCACGAGCTAACCTTTCTTCTTTCTCCCTTTTTGATGGATTGGAATATAAAGAGAATATAGAGACACCTTCTTATCTTATGAATTCTTATCCATTAAATATTGAACTAATATCTTTTCATCTTAAAAATGCAAATTTAGAAGCACATATTTCTGATTCTAATTTTTAATGAATTACCCCAAGGACAAAGAGGAAGATCATTAAATAAATTGAGAAAAAGAATGAAGACTTTAGGATTAGCCATTACTAGGGATTTTAGTCTTACACATTTGAGGCCTAAATTGTTAATGAGGGATAATGCTAAGCCCAAAGTAAAATTTAGGTAAAACTAAGCTTATAAGGGTAAAGCTAATGCCCTTAAATTAGCATGTTTCTTTTCTTTTCATTTTTATTATGTTTACATTTGTTTTATGTTTTATGTTCTTTGTGTTTTATATTTGTATTTAACTTTCTAAGTTTAATCAAGCTTCCTATCCTTTGTTTGTATGCTTGTAATTTAATTGCAAATTTTGCTTCTTTTTGCCTCTATTCAAGGGAAGTTCTTCTTACCCCTCTTTTCATTTGCACTTGTTGCCATCACTGGGAATAATGATGATTTATTCTTAGGGGAATTAGGTGATTTAATGTACTTAATTTGTTATTAACATACAATTGGTTAATTTGAGATTTAAGATGATAAAATTTGATAATTAAAATGATTAAGGGATAGTTTCAAGGTCTAAGGTGAAAAATCTATAACGATAATGATAACCATATATTTGAATCAATGCAGTTAGATTTACTTGTTATAATAACTTATGTTTTTCTTAATGTGTTTGATTTATAATTAACTAGCATAATAGAAAATTTGAGAACACCTTGATAAAATATGGATTTTAGAATGGACATTGACAATTATGCATAACTTAAGTAGGTGGATACCTTAACATATGCTAGAACTTACTAAACCATCTTTCGAGGTGAAATCCTAGACTTAACAATTCTAAGGAGATGATGAGGCATTCTTTAGCCCCTCATTTTACCAACATCCATACCTTAATTTGCGTTAGCCTTTGTTATCTTTTTTAGCCTTGAAATATACTCACTTGTGAGTATAAATTAGCCTTTTTCTTTCTTTAGACCATAATCTTTATTATTACCATATAACCTAAATAAAATTTAACCTTTCTTATCAAGACAATGGAGTTAGGATATGGTTATACAATGGTGTAATTTGTTAGGATATGGTTATACAATGGTGTAATTTGTTATTCATGTGTATAATAATAAAGGTCGCAAAAAAGGCCTTACAAGTTGTAGGATTTTTAAATCATAAAGTTCTATTCAAGTTTAGGGGTGATAAGTTGATAGGAAATATAAAAGAAAGAAAGAAAGAAGAAAAATAATAAGAAATAAAGATTTGTTAGCCACCATATTAAAAGAGCATGCATATGTATGGATGTCTTTAAGGAATGAATGTTGACAAATGCACAATTATCTTTAAGTATCATTTTGTATTATTGATATGACTCATGTTTTAATAACATTCTCTTGTTATTAGGCTTGACCACTCCTTGCTAACCCTAACCTCGACCTTAAATTACAATAAGAAAAGACTTTATGATACTTAGGTTGTTAAGATCTACATTAGTGGGGAAAGTTAGGATAGTCTTACCTATGATCATATGTGACTCTTAAATAGTTTAAGTATAATCTTACTTATGTTTTGTGTAATTGAAAATTTAAATTTTGAATAAAATACATTACTAAGACACACACACACACACTCTATTGTGTTAATTGATTATATATTAAAGCATGTTAATTAAAGACTAGTTATTATTATAAGTAGATTTGCTTAGTTGATGAAAATTATGGATATCACTAAGATAAATTTCTCATAAAGTCCTTGATACGTGATCTTGATTGTTTAAACTATTGAATTTTACTTAGTTGGAATTATTTTTACTTGAGGACAAGTAAGGTTAAATTTGGGATAATTTATTTGGTACGTATATTCATACATATGAGATTTTAATTCCCTTCAAATTTTAGTATTTTTTTTAATAAATTTGACATATAAGGGCTTCAAAAGGGTTGTTTATCTTTTATAGGGTTAATATGGAAGAAAAGAGCTCAAAAAGCATGAAAAATACCTTACACACTCATGCAACTCCTTTGCATGATTGTGCACATGCCTACACAAGGAGGCAAAAGTTAAACTGATTTACACATCCAGTTTGCATGGCCATGCAAATTTTGTGTGGTCATGTGCACCGCTATGTAAAGCAATATGCAACTCCAAAAAAAGGAATCACAAGTTTACATGCCCATGCAAATATTTGGATGTCGTGCATCACTAAAAAAGGAGACTTTTGACTTCTTATTCTACTCCAATTGCTTCCTAACTCAATTTTATAAGGTTCCTATTTAGTACCAACATTAAGAAACCTATTTAAAGGGGGTAAAGGCATACAAATTTTGTAATTTAACAAGCAAATAAATTAATCAAAAGAGGAGGCAAGCTAGAAAGAAAAAGGCTTAGGAACAAGAGGAGATCAAAAGGGGAATCAAGTAAGAGCTTAAAGGATTGAAGATCATGTTTTCCATACAACGTAGTTTTATTATTTGCTCTTCTCTTATGAACTAATTCCTTTATAGCTAAGGTGTAAATGTATCTTGTTTATACTATTATGATTTTCTAATCCAAGTCTTTTTTGGTTTTATTCATCTTTATGTTAGTAATCATTGTGAATTCACTATCATTAACTGACTAGCCATTAATCATAGTTAATTTTGTGAATTGATTATCAAGAGATGCTTTTTATGAAATGAACCTTTAAGGATTCTCTTAATTTATTTCTTTCCAAAAGACTCTAATACATTATTGTTATTAATAAGGTTTTACTTTGTTTAAAATTGCATGATGTTTAACTATTGTTTTGAGAGATTTTTAGTTTAGCATGTTATTGTATGTTAAATGATAATGGAGAAAGATTAATTAATCACCTAAGTAATAAGATAGTAACATTAGATGAATAACCTAATTGGATGAAAGACTAGAAACCATAAGAATTTCTCTTATTGATTATTTTCTTACAACTTTTGTACAGTTAAAGAAGTTTTAATCTTTATGGTTTTTAGTTTAAACAATCTTTGTAAATAGTTTTTCTAGATAATACAAGAGACAATAGCATAGAATTTAATGTGCATCCTTACGGAATGATATTCGTATTTTTATACACTTTATTAGTTGTCGACTTATGCATTTAGCACACACCCGTACAAGTGAACAACCTTCGACACTTGTTTTTCCCTTCATGCTCATTGGATTTCCCCCACCTTCACTGGACCTTTTGTCTTTCTCTTCTCATTTTCTCTTGGTACCAAATGCCTTCAACATTCCCAAGTCCTACTGCCTTGAGATGCTTTGCCCTTGTCTTTAAAAACATATTAAAGGATCAAATAAATCCCTTAATGCTTAAGTAGACAATTCTTCAAGCATCTTTTCCTTAATACTTTAGCATGTTTTCTAAAGCATTATAGCTTGAGGTGTGCCTTTGTCTTCCTTTAAGGTGTTAACCTTTATACAAAAAGTACAAGCACAAACAATCAATCATAGGGTTCAAACCTTTTTTAGTTTTGGAGTCATTCAAAATAACCTATACAAAGAAATAAACTTGTGGTTAATAATCTCCCTCAAGATAAAGGATTTTAACAGAAAATAAAAGCAAAAGGGAATAAATGTAGTAGAGACGTCTAGTGGTTAACTTTCCCCCTAAAGCTACCTTTTTGGTGAGTTTCTTTCCTACGAAAATGAAGATTCTAATAATAAAAGGCTCTATTTGGTTTTTTCTTAGTCTTGTTTGGGAGTTTAGGTGTGTTTATGTAAGCATAAAATCTTAGACCTCTAGGTTCAAAGCCCAATGATGAAAATCCATGAATCTATTCCTCATAATACAAAGGGAATTGCCAAAGAAAGAGGTGAAAGGCCTTGGCAAACCTTGGAAAAGCCCAAAGCCAAGCCCAAAACCAAGCCTAAGACAAGCCAAAACTACTTATCATAAAGGATTATAGGTTGTACAGCTCATAAAGCTTGGTTGTACAACCTAGTACAGGGTTGTACAACCTAGTACAAGGTTGTACAACCTACCATGAAATCCTAATCTATAAAACATTTTAGAACTGGTTCCCCTAAAAACCCTAAGGTTGTACAACTCTGATAGATGGATGTACAACACATTTTTGGTTGTATAACCCACATGCAAACCCTAATTTCAAGAGATCCATCTCTCTCTTTGTGATTGGATGCGTCCATGGTGTAATTAGAACCATATGAGGCTTTGGTACACTCACCCAATAGTTATAAGTACTTGTTCTAATTTAAGAGAGGAGGAGGCTTGGACAACCCTAAGATTACTATGCCAAAATCTACTATTAAACATCCCTCAAACATAGAAACCTTAGACCCAAACTCACTTCAACTCATTCTTAGGTAGAACTAGACCAAATTTCTTCATTTGTGTGCATTCACTAATCATTTTGGAGGAAAGTATCAAACTTCTGAGTATATAAGGGTACAAAAATACATAAAAGCATTCAGGGGGGGGGGGGGGGGGGGGGGGGGGGGGGGGGGGGGGGGGGGGGGGGGGGGGGGGGGGGGGGGGGGGGGGGGGGGGGGGGGGGGG
>CATIWR010078000.1:0-12337 GCA_949677035.1 Omphalea diandra | reverse complement strand
ATGTGAAGTTGGAGTATAGCATGAATGAATGCTTAAGATGAAACTTCTAAGTTTGGCATTCAATCAAGCAAAGTGAAATTTCTAAAAAGCTAAGTACGATGCTTCCCTTTAACATATGTTATAATTTTTAAGATAATATTCCCTTTTAAACTAAAATACTTACTATCTCTCCCCCTTTGGCAAGATCAAAGAGAGAGTGTAAGGGAAATGAGAAATAATTATAAGCATACATAAGGAGTAAAAGAAGAATACTTTTATAAAGATAAAAAGCATCACACACAAAAGATAATGCATTGCAAAAAAATAACTTTTTATTTATATAACTGTGGGATCATAATATTTGTTAAAAAACATAAGTAAAATGAAAACAAATACAAAACGTCCCTGATCTAGAGGAATGAAGAATCATTATCATCTCCGAAAGATGGTGCCTCTTGTGCTTGTGTTGCTCCCTCCGCTCCATCCCCATCCTCGACATCGTCTTCATTGCCATCTCCATCTTGCATATCGTCAAATTCGGTGAAGTCCGAAAGATGGCAAAGAGGAACTCCTAGTTTCTCTTGGAGATCCACCATATCACTGTGAAGATGTGAAAGGAAGAGAAATCTTCTCTTCATCATCGTCATTAGTTTGTCCAACTTTTAATCAATGGTGGCAAGAGACAACTTTGTCTTCGATTTTGGTTGAGGAGGAAGGACTTGTATGATGTCTTCTTTAATTTGAAGCCTCTTTCTCTTCGAAGCTTAGGAGGTTTCCATCTTTTTTACCTCTATTGCACCAAGGGTATAAACGTATGTGTCTGGATGAATTGCCTTGGCGTTAATAAGATAGGTTAGGTCTAGGAAGTTTTGAGAGGGAAAGAGCTTCTTGGTGAGGAATTTCTCTTTTTACTCATCAAGTGCTCCAACAAAATAGTAGATGGTTGTAATGTGGAAGGGCAAGAGAAATTTGTTTTTGGGTTTCGTACTCATGTGGATCAATTGATCCACAAGGTATCAGTTAGTTTGGATTGGTTTGTTCTTGACAAGGCAAAACAAGAATGCCAAGTCTTTTTGAGAAACCTTCTCGTTACCACCACCTCTTGCATTTATGGAGAAGGTGATGATGCGATGAAGGATCCAAAGGGGCAGGGATTTAATGTGTTTGGATAGAGAAGAGCGGGGGTCGTGTTTGGTTTCAATAGAAATATTTGACCAAAATTTGAAGTAAATAACATCAAGTGCGGAGATGATGAAGGGAATGTGTTCTCTGACTTGCAAGTTGAAAATAGAAGACAATTGGTCGAAGGTAATGAAAAAAGGGTCGCCAAAGGCCCGAAGCACTAACCCGTATTTTCCGACTCTCAAATTGGATTTTTGGTTTAGTTGCACGGTGCACATGAATTCTCGTACAACCTCCTCGTATCCAGGTTCATTTCGGAAGATGAACTCGTTCCATCCTAAATTGGAGAGAGGCTCTAATTTCAGCATTGATGCCCAATGTTTCCAGCATGAATGTTGATGAAATCTTATTTGGGAGAATGACCTTGGAAGAGTTTGCCTTGAATCTAGCTTTTTCTTCCATGGTTATTCCCTTCATAAGATGGAGGACAAGAGGTGCAGAGGGTTGAGTCACTGTCTTGCCCTTATCTGCCTTGGAAAACTTCTTTAGAGCCATAGAGCTTGATGATTTAGAGAGATTTTGAGAGAGAGAGTTCATGTTTGGAAGTGGAGTGATGAGAGTACTATTGAAAGAGGTATTTATAGGTTTTGAAGGGGTGTGAAAACGGTTATAAACGGCTAGAAATGGATTAAATGAAGAGAGGAAATGGTTAGCAGTCAAATCACTTAATTGCCTAGGTGGTTACTCTAATTCACGTCGGCTAATTCATGAGTCGCGATCGCGAATTTCGAAAAATATGAGTAACGGATAAATTTTTCTTGAAAAAAGGCGCGTTAACGGTCAAATTTTTGAAAAACTGACCAAAATTCGTGGTGTAGTGAAAATTTCGCAATCGCAAATTGACATTTGACAGCCATGTAAAATTTACTTGTAATTCGCGATTGTGAAGAAGGAATAGCGACCGCAAATTATGAGTCAACAAGGATAAGAATTGAAAAAACCAATTTTTGAAATATGAAAAATTGTGATCCACAAAAAAAATACATATATTAATATCACAAATCAACAAATACCAATACACATAGCAATATTACACAAGAGATCAAAAATTTTCACTTTAGGGAACTTCCATCAAACATTCCTAATTCTATTTGAATGAAGTTTAACCTTTCTTCATTTAGAGGTTTAGTAAAAATATCTGAAAGTTGATGATTTGTGTCAATAAATTCCAATACAACATTACCTTTTTGTACATGATCTCTAAGAAAATGATGTCTAATATCTATTTGCTTACTTCTAGAATGTTGGATGAGATTCTTAGAGAGATTAATAGCACTTATGTTATCACATTTAATGGGAATGTGATCAACTACTTTGCCAAAATCCTTCAATTGTTGTTTCATCCAAAGAACTTGGGTGCAACAACAACCCGCTGCTACATACTCGGCTTTCGCAGTGGATAAGGCAATCGATACTTGCTTTTTACTAAACAAAAAAACTAGACATTCACCTATAAATTGACAAGTTTCGAAAGTGTTTTTTCTATCTAATAAGCCACCAACATAATCCGCATCCGAATACTCTACAAGGCTAAATGAGGAATCCCTAGGATACGATAGCCCTAAGTGTATAGTGTCATGCAAATACTTAAAGATCCTTTTAACAACATTCAAATGAGACTCTCTAGGGGAGGATTGAAACCTAGTACACATGCAAACACTAAACATGATATCTGGCCTAGAAGCAGTAAGATAAAGTAGAGATCCGATCATACCTCGATATCTCTTTTTATCTACCACCTTACCCGATTCATCCTTATCTAGCTTGATGGTACTGCTCATTGGAGTCTTAGCTATCTTACAACCATCCATGCCAAATTTCTTTAGCATCTCCTTTGTGTACTTGGCTTAGTTGATGAAGATCCCTTCTTTGGATTACTTGATTTGTAGACCGAGAAAGAATTTGAGCTCTCCCATCATGCTCATTTCAAATTTCCTAGTCATGCACTTGGCAAAATCCTCACAAATAGATTCATTATTAGCACCAAAGATAATATCATCAACATAGATTTGAATGACTAATGCATCATGTTTGTGCTTTTTGACAAAAAGTGTGGTGTCCACATTTCCTTTCTCAAAATTATTTTTCAAGAAAAATGAATTAAGTCATTCATACCAAGCTCTTGGAGCTTATTTCAATCCATATAAGGTTTTGTTCAATTTGAAAACATGGTTTGGAAAACAATGAGACTCAAAACCAGGAAGTTGTTTAACATAGACTTCCTCCTCTATAATGTCATTCAAAAAAGCACTTTTCACATCCATTTGAAAAATTTTGAAATTCATATGACATGCAAATGCTAAGAGAATCCTAATGGTCTCTAATCTTGTTACAGGGGCAAAGGTTTCATCATAATCTATGTCTTCCTCTTAGTTGTATCCCTTAGCAACAAATCTAGCTTTGTTTCTAGTAATGAACCCTTGTTCATCTAACTTGTTCCTAAACACCCATTTACAACCTATAATTGGGTGTTCTTTAGGCCTAGGGAAAAGTTCTCATATCTTGTTTCTCTCAAATTGGTTGAGTTCTTCTTGTATAGCAAGTACCCAACTCTCATCATCAAGAGCCTCATCAATCGACTTTGGCTTAAGTTGAGAAACAAATGCAAGATTATTATCTAAATGATGAAGTTGAGATCTAATACTTGCACCCTTAGAAGTATCACCAATGATTAAGTCCTTGGGGTGATACTTAGAGAATCTCTAATCTTTGGGTAGATCTTGGCTTGGCTCTACTTGTTGTTGATGATGTTGGTCTTCATCTACTCTTGATGAATCACCCTCTTCTTTATCTTTATCAACTCTTCTTATAAAATCAGCCAAATCCAGCTTTTCAAGATCACCTATAAGATCATCAACAAAAATACATTTTCTAAGATCAAGTTTACTAGACTTATAAACAACAACATTCATAGATTTTTCAACTACCATTTTACTTTTGTTAAAGACTCTATATGCTTTACTAGAGGTGGAATATCCCAAGAAGATTCTTTCGTTGGTTTTAGAATCAAATTTCCCAAGATTATCCTTAGTGTTCAAAATATAGCACTTACATCCAAATACTCTTAGGTATGAAATCTTGGATTTTCTACCATTTCAAAGCTCATAAGAAGTTTTATTGAGAATGGGTCTTTTGAAAACTCTATTGGCAATATAACATGAGGTATTAATGGCTTCAGTCCAAAAGTAATTTGGTAAAGAATACTCATTGGGCATTGTTCTAGCCATTTCTACCAAAGTTCTATTTTTCCTTTCTACAACACTATTTTGTTGTGGTGTTCTACAAGTTGAAAAATTATGAAAAACTCTATTTTCCAAACAATAATTTTCAAATGACTCATTTTGAAATTCCTTTCCATGATCATATCTAATAGAAGATATGAAGTAACCTTTTTCATTTTAAACCCTTTTTGCAAAACTTTTGAAAGCATCAAATGAATCATTCTTATGAATTAGAAAGACACCCAAGTGAACCTAGAGTAGTCATCTACAAAGACTAGTGCATAATGCTTTCCACCTAAGCTAACACTTCTAGTAGGTCCTATCAAGTCTGTATTGATAAGTTGAAGTGGTCTAGATGTACTTACAACATTTTTAGCTTTGTAAGAGGCATGGTGTTACTTCCTCATTTGTCATGGACCACATGTTTTGTCTTTGGAGAAGCTTAGGTTGGAAAGTTCTTCCATTAACTTTCCTTTGGATAGGTTTTGAAGAAAATCCATGCTTGCATGCCCAAGCCTTTTATGCCACAACCAAGTTTCATTACTCGAAGACATAAGACACTTAAAAGATTGGTTAGCTAAATTGTCTAAGTTAATTAAGTAGGTATTGTCTTTCCTTTCACTCTTGAAAATAACCTCATCATCCACTAATGTGGTGACTCAGCATTCCCTAGGATCAAAGGTGACTTTATTATCTTTGTCACACAATTGACTTACACTTAACAAATTATGTTGTAAGCCATTAACTAAAAGAACATTATCAATTAAAGAACATCCATTCTTACCAATGGTTCTAATGCCAATTGCCTTACCTTGACATTATTACCAAATGTGACATCTCCACTTTCTTTTTCTTTCAATGCCTTGAATAGCTTTCTATTTTCAGTCATGTGCTTGGAACATCCACTATCCACATGCCAATTGCTTGATTTGGTGGTTGCCACATTCGCCTACACAATAATAATAAGTTACATTTTCTTAGGTACCCTAGCATACTTGGGTCCTTAGGGGTTAGAAGACGAAGGGTCCTCTAATATGAGGTGAGCCTTCCAAATATAGTAATGAATATTAATATGTCCAAATCTCATGCAATAATGACATTGGAGTTTAGACTTAGGAGTCTTTCTTTGTCGCACAAGGCCTTCTCATACCTTGGTCATGTGAATGCATGCATGAACATGTATGTTGAGTAGGAGTAGAAATTTTTTTATGAGAATGACTATGCTTTTTATTGTAAATGTAGGCATGGTTAGCTCTTTGAGTCTTAGCTCTAGAGATTGGGAGAGCCTTCCTTTTGCCCTTAGACTTAGGAGGCTTAGTGCTAGGAGCACTTTTCTTCCTAATTACCTCAATGCTAGATATTTTAGGTTCTGAAGATCTAACAAATGTGGTATGAGATGATGAGGAGGCTCCATTGAAGCCTAAACCATGTCTAACTAGTGATGTCTTTGTGACACAATCAATGTGTCTAAGGCTTCTTTTCCTTTATGGAACTTAGAGATTGAGCTTCTAAGCTCAATTACTTCTCTTTTAAGAGTGTCATTCTCCTTTCTTAATGAAGCCATTGAAGAAAATGGTATGGAAAGTTTGTCTACTAACTTTTTGGGTTCTTCATTAGAAGTCCTCAACTCATTTACAAGATCACTAAGAGTTTTATATTCATCTTCTAATTTTGAACATCTTTTCTTATAAATTTTTACTTGTGACTTATACTTGTCACACCTCATGGTTAGAGCCTCTAGAAGCTCTTCATCTATCTCATCAAATTCAAAATTAGAATGAGAATGGGAAGAAGTACTTACCTCATTTGTAAAATCTTCTTGTGTCATGAAACATATGTTGGCAACCTTTCCTTCTTCCTCTTCTTCACTTGAGCTTTCATCCCAAGTGGCTGAAAAACTCTTCTTCTTCTCTTTGTCCCATCTTTTCTTCTTCTTTAATTTGGGACACTCATACTTGATGTGGCCTTGCTTGCCACATTCATAACAAGTGACATCATTGGATTTCTCTCTTGGATTAGGAGTTGTCTTCTTGAAGCTTTTTCTTTCTTTTCTTCTCTTGATCAACTCCTTTGTCCTCCTAGAGAGCATTGCTAGCTCCTTTTCTTCCTTATCACTTTCTTCATCACTTGAGGTGATCTCTACCTCCTTCTCTTTTGTTAAAGCTTTAAGAGCTATGGTTTTCCTTTCATTCTCCGGTTTGTCTCATTGGCCTCTTAGCTTCTTCATTTGTTCATCTTTTTGCAAGGCCAACTCATGAGTTAAGAGTTTGCCTATCAACACATCAATTGGAACCTTTCCAATTTCTGGATTTGACTATTATATGTTGCAAACTCTAGTACCAAATTTATCTAGAGGAAGAGTTTTAAGGATTTTTGTGTTTACCTCATAGATAATAAGAATTCTTCCAAATTTCTTAATGTTGGTGACAATGGACAAGAGCATGTTTGTCATTTTTGTGATGCTCTCATTGTCCTTCATCATGAAGAGTTCCCATTTGATGACATACATCTCTAAACGGCTTGACTTGACTAGAGTTGTGCCTCTATGATAGTTCTGTAGAGTCTTCTAAATGGCATGAGCTGTTTGATAGTGTTGCATTCTTCCAATCTTTTCTCTAAAGAGTAAGCTTAGAAGAATGGTCATTGCTCTCTTATTCTTGCCATTTGATCTCCGGTGTGCTTCAACCCATTCGTCACTTGGGATTAATTCTTCATTACCATCCACAACTCTGGTGGGTGGCTTCCATTCCTTGATGACCACATCCCAAAGGTCTACCACATCTATGTCAAGATAGATCTCCATCTTATACTTCCAATGAGTATAATATGTTCCATCAAAGTATGGCTGGAGTTGTGAGTGGATTCCCTCTTGTGCCATGATCTTTGTTCACCCAATAAAGGTTTAATTATGAAGTGAGGATCTGATACCACTTGTTGGCCTTAGGCAGCAAGAAGAAAGAGTTGAATTGGTGTATAAAAATTAAAATTGGAAAGAGAGAGGAGAAATGAGATGAGAGGAAATACAAGATTTATAGTGGTTTGAGTATAACCCACCCTACGTTCACTCCCCAATTCTTTGAAATTGGGTATTCCACCATCTTTCAAAGGTGTTTTCAAGCTTACACTAAACTTTTATACTTGTGTTTTGAAGGCGCACACAACAGCCTCTCTTAGTGTTTTCACAGGCTCACACTATAACTATTACAGATGGTGTTCATGCTCACACCCAATAATGACTTAAAGAATAGAAAAGAATGAGTAGCAAAATTACAAGAGTTTTGGTACAAAGTTGTTAATTCTCTTGCATTTACATCTATTTGGTGATGTATTTATAGCCTCTACCCATCAAAGAGACGTTGCAATAAAACTGGTACAAAATCATCAAAGTGTGCTAGATAGATTTTTGCATTAAATGCTTGACAGTCTTGATTCGCGGTCGCTGCTACTCATTAGCGGTCATGAATTCCAAATTCCATAAGAAAAACTCCATTTGTGTCTAACGGCTAGTCCATGTGGCAGCTTCTGATTAGTTTACTAGAAAAATATAGTCGTTGCCTTTCACCTACTCTCAAAAGTAGTGGTCACATTTATTTTGTATAGCACGCGACTCTGAAAGTGAATTCCTCTGCCAAAAGTGTTCATCTTCTTCTTTTGGGTTCGCGGTTGCTACCAACAAGTTCCCATCACGATTTTTGACTTCCAACGGTTACCTGTGACACTTGTCAAGCTGTGATTATGGACTTGATTGCACCTTGAGATACTTCGAAACTCACAGTTGTGACTGAGGTAAGATTTACACCACAAATTCGTCTGTCACTTTTGGAGTTCTTTCTTTGGATGAATCACAGCCGAGAATGACTCCGCGATTTCATCTGTCTGATCTTCTAGCAAGTCTTCTAATGGATCGCGGTCGTGAATCTTAGATTGCGAGCACGATTTAGAAGTTACTTCACATTCTTTGAAGATTAATATTTCTATCCAACTAAGTTAAAGACTTACACAAAAACTGCAAAACAATACTAAGTAGAAACATTAAAAATGATCAATCCCATTTGTTAAGATCCAAAGAGGCCCAAGACTTAGGGTTAACTACCCTAGTCCAACATGAACCATTATCGTGTTTGAGAAATTTAAAGCTAGATTGGTTACTAAGGGGCTTACACTGCATGAAGGTGTTGATTATAATGAGATTTTTTCTCCTATTTCCTCTAAAGATTTATTTAGAATAATTATGGCTTTAATTGCTTATTTGAATTTAGAGTTGCATCAAATGGATGTTAAGACAACATTCCTAAATAGTGATTTCAGTGAGGAAGTTTACATGGTACAACCCCAAGATTTTAAAGAAAATGGTAAAGAACACTTAATTTGTAAGCTGAAGAAATCTATTTATGGTCTCAAACAAGCTTCTCGTCAATGGTATCTCAAATTTGATGAGGTAGTCACTTCACTTGATTTTATAGAAAATAAGATAGATAAATACATTTACCATAAGAACAGTAAGAGTAAATTTATATTTCTTGTTCTCTATGTTGATGATATTTTGTTGGCTAATAATGACATGGGGATGATTTGTGAGACTAAGCAGTTACTCTTTAGGACTTTTGATATGAAAGATCTTGGAGAGACATCTTTTGTCTTGGGTATTGAGATTTGTCGTGATCTGTCTCATCATTTGTTGGGTCTTTCTCAAAGGGCCTATATTGATCGTGTGCTCAGTAGATTCAATATGCAATCTTGCAAAGGTGGTGACACTTCTGTAGTGAAAGGAGATAAATTTAGTAGAGAGCAATGCCCTAAAAGTGATATAGAGAAATAAATTATGAATAATATTTCTTATACAAGTGCAGTTGGCAGCTTGATGTACGCCCAAATGTGTACAAGACCAGATATTGCATACATTGTTGATGTTTTTGGTTGATATCTTTCTAATCCTGGGTGGTATCGCTAGGTAGCTACTAAGAATGTAATAAGGTACTTGCAAAAGACAAAGTATTATATGCTCGTTTATAAGCGGGTAGATGATCTTGAAATAGTGGGGTATTCATACTTTGATTTTGCAAGTTGTCAAAATGATATGAAGTCTACTTTGGTTATATTTTTATGCTTGCTGGTGGTGTTATTTCGTAGAAGAGTGTTAAACAAACACTTACAACTTTTTCTATTATGCAGGCTGAGTTTGTTGCTTGTTATGGTGCTAGTACTCAAGCTATATGGTTGAAGAATATTATTTCTGGTTTGCTTGTGGTTGATTCTATTGCTATGCCACTTCAAATCTATTGTGATAATAATGTGGTTGTGTTCTTCTCTAAGAACAATAATAGTTCAAGTGGTTCTAAGCAAATATCTTATAGTCAGAGACTCAATAAAGAAAGGAGACATTAAGATTTGGTACGTTAATACTAATTTGATGTTAGCTAATCCTTTAACCAAAGGACTTAGACCCATAATTTTTAAGAAACATGTAACGACCATTTTCATTTACAAAACTCATAGCATCCATGTTCAAAAAATACATATGCATAAAGGTTTTATTCATCATACATACACAATAAAACATGTATTTAATGTACATATATGTTAACTAATGTCAAGACTAGTGACTGTAAACTAGTTCCTATCTCGATGTATGTACATGACACAAAGAGAAACAGAGAGTTGGAATTCAGCCGACGACCTGTGGTCCATGTGTCTCAATGCACAACTCTAAGCACCAAAGTGTGCAATCCCTATTCTTTGGTATTCGAAAAATATAATTGCGATTTGGTAAGTCGCTACTTAATGAATAAAAACAATAATTAGATTCATATGTCACATCTAATAGTCAAATATCATCAGGATACATTACAAGTATAACATTTGACTATGCAAGTACAAGTACAATAGATTAATTTTTATCGTGACCATGCAAGGCAAACTGCTTCCGAGAATTCATGTGATTCAAGTGACATTTGATTTTGCTGGCCATCATATAACAAGTGATTCAATTGATCAATAACATGTCCAATGGGACCAATTAGTCCATCTCCCACATGATTAATAACATGTGCTGATGAGACCTATTGGTCCATCTTCCACGTGATTTGCAAGCGTTTGACAAGTCGATCACAACATCCTTTTAGCTCCACGTGTAAGTGCTTATTCACAAATGGTATACCAAGTAATCATTAAAAGCATATAATTCTCACTTGACTTGTATTCACATGTAAAATGTAACAATTCAATCACATATTCATGTAATAGAACTTAATCACATCATAAAACTATCACACATATGCACATTAGAATCTAATTATCATTTTTAGTCACCTTTTGATGTGATCAACCTTTATTGTAGGTTTGGTTCTCTCTCTAAGACTTCCTCAAAGTTTTGAGATCCTAACATTTGATACATACATGGTTATAAGTATGTCAAAATGATTATGAATGCTTGGTATGCAACTATGGCATGATTCATGCAAGTGGACCTAGTATTTATGCATATTTTCCTTGTATGGCAGCCTAAGCTTGCTATACTCTCACAAAAATAACTCTAGATGTACTTATCCAAATGACTTGATTCTTTTTTGAAGCAAACTAGACACATAAGGATACAACATATTAAAATTTCAGGCTAATATCAGACACATCGAAAATGTGGTAAACTTTTAAATTTTGCCCTGCTGCAATGTCATCTCAGTCTAAGTAGGTATTACATTCTTGGGTGTATCTCAAATTGTACAAATCCAATTGCAATAATAATCTACCATCAATTACAAAGCATATAAAGGAACATTTTTCATGTTTTACTCATTGTCTAATTCAGTCTATAAGGTCACCAAAACAAAGGACAAATCTCAAGGTGATTAGGTTTGTAACATGTTGACAAACAGTCATGATGATGGGATAATATCTCAACAAACATGATGGATTTAGAAAAAATATTTCACAGGCACATATATCAGACATAAGTATAGAACTTTCAAGTTTGGACCATCATCAAATTCTGAATCTATGGCCATCAAATTCTTGGAAAACATTATTAAAAGAAAGGTAAGGTTTCATCTGGGTACAAGGTCAGTCTCAATAAATGAGCCATATCTCTTTCCACACAACAAATAAATCAAAACTGATTTACATGTATTTAGAGGGGATATAACTCTACAAATTTTATGTTTTACGCTTTGTCAAAATCAAAACATAAGGCCATCAAAATATAAGAAAATAAAAAGACTGAGGTCGTCTCGGTTGGTTGTGAACCAGCCCTAATGAAGGAGCCATAACTTCTCACACACACCAAATCAAGAAAAATGTTTTATATGAATTTATATGGGATATAAAGCTACAACTTTCGTATTTTTCACTTTCCCTAATTCCTCTTCTAGGGTTATGAAAATCATAGGTATAAAATCCTGCTCTAACAGTAAAATCCAACACAAACAGCTCTTGTTCTCTTGAATTTCAACTTCCATCCAAGAGCTTTACCTCAATTACTCCATAATTACTAGTAGCCATGCATGACTAACATGTCATGAGAGGTTAATTTCAGTTGAGAAGAAGATAAATTAACTTAACTATTTTTCCATAATTAGAAAACCTTAAGACTTTTTCCTAGGCAGCTCACACTTTGTCCTCTCCTTCTTCTTCTTCTTTTTTTTTTCTTCCTTTATTTATTTCTTGCTTAGCTCTCTCTCTCTCTTCTCTATTATAACTCACATCTAACCCCTTAATTTTGATCCTAAATGGCCAAAAATTCCACTTGTAAGCCTATTGCAACAAGACAAAATTATGGTGTTTCATTCCTATTGGTTGGAAGTTCACTTTCCTCTTTTAGTTCCTCTTCTTCACTCCTTAAGCACCTCCATCCATCCCCTAGTTCCTAGATGCTCCTTATACTTTATAACAAGCTCTATAACACCATTATTTATGATGTTATAACAAGCACACAACATAAAATAATTTGTCATGCAACTATA
>CATIWR010077963.1:0-33521 GCA_949677035.1 Omphalea diandra | reverse complement strand
TATGAAATATTTCATCACAATTGTTTTGTTATATACTAAAAAACTTTTATGTACAAAAAAAAAAATCACTTTTTATTTAACGAGAAAAAGTAAAATAAAATACAATAAAATTTTTTAAAAGACTATCTGTAAATCACTTTAATCCAATTAATACACTTGCTTCTCCAAACGACTAATTTTTTCAATTTTAAGCAATTAACAACAATACAATCAAGTTAAAATAAGTCATAATATCCATAACAATTTCCAGTTAATTAGAAAAAAATAAACCAATAAATTATAAATCTCTATTTATCTTTGAGATCCAATCATCAACAAGAAATCAATTTCATTATGACTCAAGCCATAGATGAGGCGCGACGACGAAAAGATTTGAACGAGTAAGGAATCATTTCATTGAAAGGCAGGGAGGGAATTAGACAAAGATGGAAAGGGTTTGTAATGTTTTGTGTTACGAAACAATAATCATGGAATATTTCATATGAGGTTAAAACTAGTAATTAACATTTTTATTGATATAAATATATGTCTTTATAATTTAAGCATTTTATAACATAATTACTTTTTCATAAAGAATTATTTTATGATTTCAAACCATTTGTTAAATGAGTTTTCACTAGAGATAGAATATATTGAAATTATTTTAACAACTCATTGAAACTAGAATCTTTCTACAGTTACTTTGTTTGAAACAAATTACACGTGCTTTTATTTTGTCAGCCATTGATTTTTAGTTGGTCTCATCTTAATTATGCAATATATATATTACAAAAAATAGTTATTTAATATAAAGTGTGGTGTGTTTTAACAGAATAAATCGCTATAATTCACAAAAAATGATAATTTTTTATAAAGTAATTATTTAATGAATTTTTTTTTATTACAAAAAAATGAAGCAAAATAATTTTTTCATAAAATAGTTATTTAATGTAAAATATCCTCAAATTTTTACAAAATTTTAATGAAAATATTTACTTCACTTCGCAAAAAATTGATAATTTTCTAGATTTTTTGGTAAACAAAGTAGGTTTACTTTGTTTTCAAAATAAGCATAGAAATCAGCACTGCAACCAATATTATTGATATATTTTATTTATTTATGCTTATAAATTATAAATTTTTACAACTAAGATAGTCTATGTAT
The DNA here is from genome assembly GCA_949677035.1 of Omphalea diandra. NCBI lineage: Eukaryota > Viridiplantae > Streptophyta > Magnoliopsida > Malpighiales > Euphorbiaceae > Omphalea > Omphalea diandra. The sequence goes on along the minus strand of CATIWR010077963.1, from coordinate 32,377 downwards.
TATAAGACATGTTTTTGAATTAAGGGTCAAACTCAGTTTAATCTTAAATTTTAATTCTTCTTTCGTAAAATCTTTAACTAGAAGATGTGAAAAAAAAAAAATCAATAACAAGAGAAATTAAAAAAATAAATGAAATTTTCATCTAAAAAAGGTTCATGGTGTAAAATGAATGAAACTCGCTATAGTAAGAAAGTGAAAAAAAATAAAAATTCAAATCAGTATTTTATATTGACACGGAGTTTTAGGCAATATTTTACAAAATTAATCTTATCAATGAATTAGTCAGTTGATTACTTTTTAGTACAACAGATCTAATTAGTTTGATTAATTCGATTCACTTAATAATAAATAAAATTTAAAAATATTATTAAAATATATTCAAAAAATCAGAAAAAATATATCAATATATTTTCTTACACGTCAGAAAACATATTTATTGACTTTTTTTTATTCTCCTTATTATTATATCCACTAACTCATCATTGCAGCTTGAATTTTACCAATACAAAAATCTCTCTTTTAATATTTTGAAAACAACAATCAAATGAAATTTTATTTTTTAGATTGAATATTGTTACAGAATTATCCCTTTTTTTTTCTTTCTAAATGAGAAAAAAATAAAAAATAAGATCAACGTTTTAAATCTCAATCTCAATGTGAAAAATGCAAAGTACATGATAAGAATAACAGACGAAATAAATGGAAGTTCTTAGAAGTATACATCATAAACATCGAAAGTCATGGAATGGTTCTAATTAGTCAAGTTTTAGGTATTTACTATTGAATTGATAGGAACTAATCCACCGTCCAACTTAGTTTAAAAGGTAGACAGTAACATCATATGAAAAATACCAAGTAAAGGCAAATGGAATTTCAACCTTGAAACTACTAATCTAGGTCAGGGTCTATGTTTGATTTAATGTTCATTCTGACTCAGCCCAAGAAATATTATGAGTTGAAATCTCGTGGGTGAGTAGAAGTGTGGGGGGGCACAATAGAAAAGCGTTCCTTCAAAAAAGACAAAAGTAAGGGAGGAAGAAGATGGTATATAGGCAGTTAAGAATACAGAACAAGGGCCACTGTGAGAAAATCAAAGCCCACATTTCAGAGAAGATATGATTATAATTGAGCCAGTGGCTTGTGGGTATGCAAGCATCAGGGGGATTGAGGAGACAAAGATCAAACATCTTGGCTGTGCCATTGAGTCCCTTGACATATTGGTGAAAATTTAGCGGTTGGAGTCCCATTGTGAAGAAATTTTCAAAGGACACAAAGAAAATCCCACTTTCTTTCACATCATAATATTGTCTAAAAATTAGCATTTAGCGTTATATGGAGGATGCACCTAACCCCATTATACATCCTATCAGATCCTCACCCTCTAAATTGCAACATTAACGTCAGCACCATTAGTTAACATTTTCTGCACTAAAATGTGATATATAATTATGAAGAGGAAAAATGTCGGTCAAGGATATGTTTGTTTCAAAAAAAAAAAGTTATTTAATATTTAGAATATATTAAAAAATATTTTTTTGATTTGTAAGATTATAATAAAATTTAGATTATAAATATTTTATATTTATATTATTTAATATTTAATATAAAAAATACATTAAAAATAAAATTTTTGTAAGAACTAGTGATAGTCAACAATCACTAAAAGCAATTATAATTGGTGATAAATATTGATAATTAGTGACTGTTGATAATAAATATATATGTTTATATTTTTATTTAAATAAATTTGTTAAATTTTGAAAAATAATTTAAAAATAATTTAATATTTTATTGATTAAAAATATTTGTTTATTAATTAATTTTTAAAGTAGGCTAAACATAAAAAATATATATATATATATATATATATATATTTTACAAAACAAGCGAGAGCCTAGATCTGATCCACTTTGAGAAAGGTGATTCTTGTTTGGCCCAGGTTTTTTCATGAACATGATGGACTCCTTCGCGTGTCTTTGGATTGAATCAAGCATTTCCTGAATTACAAATACATCCAAACAAAAAGGAATTTAAACACGTAATTTGTAATATTATTACCATTGTGATCAGTTTCATTTTGTGTGTCTGTGGAGATTTCAAAAGGAATAGTTGAACGCACCCATGTCAAGCATCAGTGCTTATTATCCGTTATCCAATCTTTTACAGATCTCAGGTTGTCCTACCTGTTTATAATTTAAGTAGAAAACATTCCCTCTCCCTTCGCTTCTGTCCTTTCCTTCAGGCCCTCCTCATTTTACTCCATCCAAACGGCTGCCGTGGCCAATTATACTCCAATTTTCTTACTTTTTATTTTTATTTTATTTTTTTGGTTTTCTTAGTAGGTTTTCCTCAATAAGTTTTTTTTTTTCTCTGAACCATAGATTATTTATTTAGATTTGTTGGTATTAAAATTGATCTACCGCTTATGGTGAGGTTCTACCCACATAAAATAGGTTTTTTACAGTTTTATTGCCATAAGTTGACAATGTGTAATCTTCTCTCATATTGAATTGGGGAGGGAGAAAAAAAAAAAAAAAGTAATCCTACCTGTTTAATGACCTTTTAACCACCTGCTGTACAAAAACAGTGTTAGAATTGGGTGTAATGAGAGTGATATGGAAGCAATTGGGCCATGAGTGTCTTGTCACTGCTAGGCATATGGGAAAAACTTGGCATTACAATCTGTTATGAAGAGTGGTAGGATTTTATGTTGAAATCCCACACTTCTCTCACCACCAATTATAAGTAATTTGTTCAAAGAATGGTGTCGCCTAATCCAGCCATAATGGTGTGGTGGTTGGCCAGGGTGCGCACCACCGACGAAATTTGTCCTGCTTCTTGGCCCTTTTGCTGCCCCATCATACTCTCAAGTTTCAGGGACTCCATCACGTACTTTTGAAGTGGGTGCATACCCCCACTTCCCTTCCTCTATTTCGTTTTGTTTCTCTCCTTTCCAAAATGGGCCTCACTTTCAATAATACCACATTTTTTTTAATAAAAAGAAAATAAAAGTGCACTGTTTTTGCTTATTTTATTCGATCATTCCCAGCTGCTTGTGTACTAGATTTAGCTTTTTAACAAAATTAAATTTATTTATATGGAAAATCAAGATTTCATCAAAAAGTAAACTAATTTAGTAATTTCTAATACTTCTAAAATCGGATTGATCATCTAGTTGATTTTTTATTCTATCGATTGAATTAGTTTGATTTAATATATTATTTTCTAAAATTTAAAAATTGGGAAATTAGTATAATTTTAAAATTTACAAAAAATAAATTGAATTTTATATTAGATTGATTTGATTCAATTTTCACTTATTTTTTTTATTTTAATCAATGATTTACTTTTCTGATTTTTACTTTTTATAAAATTAAATTATTGATTGATCTCGATCGATTTAGTTTAATTCTAAAAATATTAATAATTTCATTTTTCTTAAATATAATTAACATATGACATCATAAATCTCACAATTACCAATTAAATTAACTATAATAAAATGTTCATATGTCAGAAAATAAGAGCTCCTCCCATTCTTCAATTTGTAAGAAAAGGAAATAAAGATGTTTTAATTGATTTTATAGTGTTACAGGGATCAGAAACTAATCTATGTTCAGATTGATTCAGTGCTTATTGAAACCAAATGTTGCTTTAAATATATTTCTAAATCCTTATATTTTATTTTATGATAACTTTAGTTGAAAAATAATTATGATTAGCAATGCCATTTATTTGAACAGAAAGTGGCCTTCCACTTTCAAATAAAATTGGGATTGGGATGTGAATGATTTTAACATGGAAAAAGATTATATAAAGCATACTTAAATAAAACGCAACTGGCATCATACAATGATTAGAGGCCTCCTGGACAGATCCATTTTGTATTGGAACCAAACTTTCAATCATTATATTATTGCTTTGGTAATTTTAATAGTAACCAAGAGCGTTGCCAAAGCTACCTCCATATTACTTTTAGTCATCCAATATTATTTTTGTCTATTATGATTACATTATGTCCTTCCTGGGTTTATTCTTTTTTTTGGGGGGGTATATATCAAAATTTCTTTAAAATAAAAAAATAGCTATAAGAATTTAAATTTCATGTATTACGAGGTAAATATGTAAATCATTGAAATATTGACCTAATGACGAGTAACCTTATGACTAGTTATTATAAATCATTGAAATATTGACCTAATGGCGAGTAACCTTATGACTAGTTGTTACACACACATGCATATCATAAATATGCAGTAATCTCATAATTGAAATTAATGGATAATACAGAAAATGTGGTGGATGGGATGAAGAAGTATGCATCCCCCCTTCTCCACCTAAACTCATTTACCATATTTTCTATTGATTGGAATTAAGTGAGAGCTAATAAGTGTTAAGCTATTGACCATCCAAGTAGATGGGATGTTGCTATCTTTGATCCATAATTAGTCTGGGTACGTTTAATTTCTCATTATTGGTATGAAGTTTTATTCATCAACTAATTTACGTTCCTAGTATTGAACAAGCATAGACTGGTAAATCTAAGAAAATCTTAATTGGGATCATGAGTTCAGTAGTCATATTTTATCCCAAAGGAACCCATTTTTTTTTTTTTTTAAGGCTCCTGTAAATAGTTTACGAGTATTAAAATGGATGCTAATGAAGTACAAAAAGAGAGACATGATAAAAATATAATTAATCTCTATTTGTTTCAGATTTTTTTAAATATATAAAATAATTTATCATTACATTACAATTTGTTTGTAAAAAATAAAGGAAATTCATGAATTTTAGTGGTGTGTCTATAAACTTTTCTAAAACAACTAATACAATAAATCTGTATAAAATATTTTCTGATATTTGAAAAAAAATATAAATGATAATTGAAATCCTTATATGAGGTCAAACCTACTCAAATTCATTTTTAATTTAAAGAGTTTTAATTGAATAGTCCTATAATTATTTTCAAAATTATATAAATAAATATTATATTAGGGCTCAACTAATATGAAATATATAACACCAAGACTTGTCATTCTTATTAACCAAAATTATAGTAAAGATGAAGTAGATAAAATTTATTCATTCAATAGTTAAAAAATACTTATTTGATAAATCATACAAAATAGTATATGATAGTGGATACAATTTTAATATCAGCTCCTATTTGGAGTTTTTTTTTTCTCAATCTTTGTATTTTTAACTAAAAAAAAGTCAAAATTATTCTTACTCTATTATTATTTTTAAAGTTCTATTATTCAACTATCAACTATAATGTTTTAATTATTTATGTAAAAAATTTATTTTAAACTATTATATATAGAAATTATAAAAGAAATTATATGTAACATATTTTAATCATTAAAAATATATTTACATATTATTGATTAATATTAATAAAAAAATAATTATTAAGATTTTATAAATATAAATTAATAATTATAGCATTTTAAGTTTTAAAATTATATTGTATGAATATATGTAAAAAAATATGTTATTTTATTATATTTTAATTTTAATTTATTTAACTTAATAAATAAATTATTAACAATATATTTTATTAATTATTTTATAAATTAATAGCAGTCACTATACATAATTTATTAAACATTTAATACTCAATTGTTATTAATTATCTATTTCTTACTAATAAACATTAACAATCATATCAATTTATCAGTTATATCAAATACACTTAATAATGGGGTTTACAGCTTTGGCTTTAATTGATGCCATTCTAGTTGTTTTTGAGAATCAAATATCCTCTCTATCTCTCTTTTTTTTCAATGATCTATTAATTATAAATCCGACCAATAAAATGGTCCTTGGTCATTAATTTCCTCAAGTAGAGAGATTTAATTCTTAAAAAAAACATAATAAAATATCAAATTAAGTAATATAAAAAATCATTGTATGATTAAGTGATTGCGCTGATTAATTAAAAAAGTAGCCATATTTCGCTGCATAAATTGAATAGTAAAAAATTCGTAATATACATATAAAAATAGAAAATCTAAGCACAACATTAAAACAGCACACAATAATAATATTAATTAAACAAATAATTACATTTGTTAAAAAAGAAAAAAAAATTAAGGAGATTGAGAGTTAAGTAGCTGATTACGATGCATCCATTTCCTCCCTCTTTCCTGCATAACGTCACGTAGCACGTGCAAAATGCAGTGCCATTTTCTATTTACGACTAAACCTTACGTTGCGCTTCCGACACTTCACCTTTCAGAATCCGTCCCATTACCCTCTCTCACTGACCAATCAAAACCCCCTTCTTTCTTATGGGAACCACCCACTTTTACCCCTGCAAAAACCACAGCCAGTAATTGTATCATCACCACTGCACTCACTACTATAATAATACTATGGCACCGCGTTAGCAGCTGCAACCGAAGCAGAAGCAGAAGCAGAAGCAGAAGAAGCTTCCTCATAATTCCCCTATAAAATCGGGAAGAAAGCCACCTTTCTTTCTCGAAACAAAATTCCTCGACCCACCAAAAATCCATCTTTCTCTCTCTAGAAGGAAAAGAAAAAGATGGGTTTTCCAGTTGGGTACACAGAAGTGTTCTTGCCGAAGCTGTTCGTGCACACACTTTCCTTCCTGGGTTTTATAAGAAACCTCATTCTTTGCCTTTTTAACTATCTGGGTCTCTCCGATTTCCTCGAAACCGACGCCGTTTGGCTTGACAACCCGACCCGATACCATACTCACTCGCACCCGCCCGTGTCCGCCACCCTGATCCGGGAGATTCTGCCGGTCATCAAGTTCGACGACTTGGAAGTGGTGGAGGGGGAATTGCCGGAGAGTTGTGCGGTTTGCTTGTTCGAGTTTGAAGGTGGGGATGAAATCAGGTGGCTGAATAATTGTAAGCACATTTTCCATCGGGCTTGTCTCGACCGCTGGATGGATCATGATAGGAACACGTGTCCGCTTTGTAGGACGTCGTTTGTTCCTGATGAGATGCAAGAAGAGTTTAATCAACGGTTGTTGGCTGCTTCTTCTGATGACGATGATTTTTACGGTGAGTACAGTTCGGTTCCGGCTGTATAGAGCAGAATTTTTTTCCCCTTTTTTTGTTTTGTATGAACTATAAAATGTACATATACAACGAAATTTGGGCAATGATTTGGCCATTTGTTTTTTTTTTTTTTTATATGGAAGAGATAAACATGAAAATGTTTTTATTTCTTGTTCTTTTTGAGTGGATTTTTATTTCTTATTCTTAATGCAACTAAACATATCATAATTGTATCAAAATCATCTTTCAAATTAAGAAATTTTTATTGCCCATATAACCATTTAAGTATTAATTAAATTTTAGATAATTTCTATTAATGATCTTTGAATTATGACTCAAATTTTTACAATTATTGCAAATTAATTTGATTCAACTAAGTGATTTGAATATGATTATTGTTTTATGATAATTTAATACTAATTCTATATAATTATGAAAAAAAATAATCATCATTTAGCAATAAAATAACTTAAGATCATTATTTTTTTATTAGATTAAATTATTTAAAATAAATATTATTATATTTATTAAATAATTTAATTAAATAAAAATAAGTTTTAATAATGATAATATAATTTTAAAAATAATTTAATGGTCATTCGAAATAAACGATCCTAAATTTGGTTTTACTAGCAAGTACTAGGAAGCAAAAACATTTATTAGAGAAAAGAAAATGGATTGTTATTTTAGGTTTGTAGATGTGGGTGAAAGAAGAGATTTTATTAAAAATGGATGGATTAGTAATGTCAATCTTATCTGTTAAGGTAATTTATTCACTTTTTTTTTTTTTTAAAGCCATATTTATCTGTTGCAGAATTCAATGGCACATAGAAGTTGTTTTGTTTTGTTTGTCAGAAAATCTGATTGATTTAAGGCCACGTTTGTCTCATTGGCCTGCCATCTTTTTTATTAACTGTAATTGAGTCATCTAATATTAACACCATATTTCATTTACTAATCTTTTTTTTTTTACATTTAATATTTTAATTTAATTTAAAATTTTAAAAATAATTTTTTAATAAAAAAAAAGATAGAAATTCATGGGCAGCTCATGGCATAGGCAACTAAGCCATATGCTTATGGCTAAAAAAATAAAGGCCTCAAAAAAAAAAAAAAACATATATAACATATTTATAATTTCTTTAATTTTTATTTTTTAAAATAATGTTAATTAACTTAATTTTAAAATATGAAAATTTTGATCATCTTAAAATTCTACACAACTTCAATCTATTATTTATGCTTATTAATATCATCTATTAATTATTTTCTTTATAATAGCTTAAATAATACTATAATGTCTTAATTTTATACTAATAATTAATTTTCAATTATTTTTTCATGGTAAATAGCTATAATAATATTGAAATTTTTTTCCATATTTTTTATTGGTGTTAATAAATTATAGTCAATGTATTTATTAATTTCAATGATGAATCTTTCGTTATATATTTAAAATAAAAAATTATTAACTTAATAATATGTATATCTTTTACTCTGTTTTTTTTCTTGTGTACTAAAATTGTATATCCTTTTATCAAATTTCAATATTTATCAAACTAAGTTTATAATTTTTCAAATGTATAAATAGCTTGTAAAATAGCATTAATCATTTTGTTACTGTAGCTTTATTAAAAAATTGCAAAATTAACATTAATAATTTTTTTTTTTTTTATGTTTCAACTATGTAATAAGAAAACTTAAATAATTTAATTATATTGTAAATTGAAAATGATTTGCTTTCTAAATTTAAGTACAAAAGTTTAATTAGTGATTTTGCACCTCAAAAATAATAAAGGTAAATTTCAAATACTTTTTAAAATCCTTATTTCTATTATTAAAAGGTGTCTCAAGTAATTTTTGACTAGGGCCACAAATATTAATCAGCCAACTTTATTATTTAAATGGATTTATTTTTACTTATAAATTATAAAATTATTATATACACAGGTAATTGTGAAATTATATTAATATAATATTTTATTTTATTTTCATATATTTAAAAATATATTGAATGCAAAAATATTTAAATATTATTTTTGAAATAAAATTTTTTAATGCAACCAAATAGTATTTTGTAATAAAAGAAAAGAAGTAGATAGACATCACATTCTTATTTCATTGTCAGTTGATAAATTGAAGTACTTCTTGATAAGAAAGTGACAGATCAAAGAAAGTGTTGCGGGGCATTAGATCTCTTAAATCAATTTACTTTAGCTTAACGGTTCAAAGTCATAAGTTAAATCTGTGTTTGGTTAATAATAAAATCAATATATATAATTAATTTCAATTTTAATTTTAAACAAATTTTTATTATTTATCAAATAATTATATTGATACATTGATATTTTAACAAATTATTTTTATCAAGTGATAAGTAAGTTAATAATTAAATATTTATTTTATAAAAGTAATAAAAAATATATATAAAATTTAAAAATATAAGAAATTTTTTACACAAATAAATTTTCACATAAAAATGATTTAAAAAATTTAATAAATATATTATAAAATGATAATAAATTTTAATTATTATTAGTATATTTAATTTTAATTATTTAACTAATTAAGTAATTATTTAATAATATTAAATTTATTATACAATGGGCAGATTCACGTCTAGTATATATACAATAGCTAACATATATAAAAAGCTGATTCTTTTTACTTGATAAATTATCTATTTACATTAATTACTATTATATATTAATGATAACTAAAATTAAAGTGATATGTAATATTTAATATTTAGTAAACCAATTAATGATAATTTAATCAATATTTGATATTAAATATACTATATATTAACAATTGAAAATTTAATTTAAATGTTTTTTTTTCAAATCACTCATTTTAAAAAGATTATGCAAATATTATTTTAGTTTTTAAAATATTTTGTTACTTACATGAAATTAATATTTATAATTAAAAAAATATAATAATTTAATAAATTCATAAAACTAATATTTTAATTTTTAATTTTATAACTTTGGAAGATTTATAAATATTACTTTTTTTTTATTTTAATGTATATTATAAAAATATATTTCACGTTATGACTAGTTAAATTAATGATCAATCAATAATAATCATATGTTTAAATATCATGCGTCAAATTGAGTATATACAATCATGTGTCAGTGGACATTCTATCATTTAGGTTTCCTTTGTTTTTGTGAAAAATATGTTTGAAAAATATTTTTTTCAGATATTTGACACATTTGAAAAAGTTAGTCAATAAAAAATATTTTTAGTTAATTCTTTTTTTCAAAATATAAAAATAATTTTATAAATTTAAACAAATTCATTCAAATGAAAAATAAATTATATAAAAATATATATTTATTATCACTAATTATTTTTAAAAAATTGACATTCACTGCCTGTTGACACCACAGTGATAAGTGAAATTCAAAAAAATTTTTATTTTTAATGTACTTTTTTATATTAAATATTAAATAATAAATAGTATAAATATAAAATATTTATAATTTAAAATTTATTATAATCCTATAAATTAAAAGAAAATTAATATTTTTATAATATATTTTAAACATTAAAAAAATATATTCCTTGAAAAATATTTTTTCATTGAATATTTTTGTTGTAAAATTTTTTTATAGATAAATTACTTTCAATAAAACAAATAGTGTAATATTGTGAAGAAGAAACAAGCCCAATTTTTAATCAAATTATGAGAATAAGCCTCGAACCAACTGATATAAGCCTAGTTATTCTATTCATGAATCATTCACATTGATCACCGTCCAAAGTAAACTCCATCATTCGTCATTCATATATAATAATACTAACAAACAAAATCCTTCGTTTTTTCCCCATAATATATATATAGAGAGAGAGAAAGAGTTTCCTCATGGGCTAATTTGCAAGACCAATATTTTAACTAAACATCTTTTGACAGTTCAAATCTAATCATCAATGCCCAGTGATAAGCAAATTCTCTTCAAAAATTATAAGTTATGAGTTTCAACTCAACAAAACTTAATTCATGTTTTCTTTGTTCTTCTTTTATATGATTTAAGATCATTGCAAAAGTATTAAATAATTTCAATTATAGACAAATAAATATGATTAAATTACCTTCTATTAAAATACTCAAAATATCAATATATTAATTATTTTTCATGTGATACAAAAGCAAAATGGAAAGAAGTAATTAATGCATTCTTAATTAAAAAAAAGATAAATTGAAATAAAAAATAAAAGTTTTCTAACACAAGGAGTAGTAAGGAAAGAGAAATTAAGCTATCATTCTTTTAACTTTGCTCAAATACTAAGCCTCACTCACTCTCAAGGATTGTGGATCTAAAGTGAAAATAAATAAATAAATGATTAGAGGCAAGCAAGCAAAATACAAAGAAAAGTCGTAGCCCTTCTCTGCCTGCCGAGAAAGTCAGAAATAGAATTCAGTCTCAGCGTCTTAAAAAATGTAGTGTTCGTCTAATGTGATGGTTTTTTTTATTTTTTATTTTTAAAACTTTTACGGTATCGTGTGATTAGATGATACTTTTATGAGATAACACTTAAGTCTCAGAACATCACCCTTTATTGCTAGAAAAAGGGCTTATTTGCTATCTAATGTGTTGTTTGCTTTTAGACATTGTGTTCAATGACAAGGTTCAAGTTTATAAACCTACGTAGCACGAAAACTCTTATTGAATTACATTTCTCGTTTGAAAAATAATTTTTGTACATTTTTTTATTTTTCACATTTCTCCCACATTTTCTTTTATAAATTTTTAAACAATGTCGTTTCCGTATATTGTTTCCATATTTCCTCGCGTCCGCTTTTTCATTTGCATTTCCATTTAACATAGTTATGAACGATATATATGCCAATCTTCATTGGCAACAAGGTTCAATTTCCATTATTTCTTCTCAGCGGTCCACCGTGATGTCTTCTAATTTCCATTAACGATGCAACACAACTTCCTTTGCGTCTATCGCAAACAAATTAATCATCGTGGTGATCTACTTTTGGATCTCTTTTAGTTGGGTACATGATCTTATGAGGGTGTGTAGATGGCTCCTTCCTTGTCCTTCTAAGGACAATGCTGAGACAAACACAACCTACAGTCTTTGCGTGCGTAAAGACAGACTAATCCTGCATGCAACTTTGGCTTCTTGTAGCGAGTTTTTGGTGCCCTTAGTTACTGCTCTTCGACCTCAGAGGATGTAAGGCATACACTATGTCATAAGTTTGCTGGAAAATCCAGAGCTTGTGTCATGCAATTGAGGGAGAATCTCATGACAACAACAAAGGAAACTCGGTCAAGGACTGAATACCTCAGACTATCAAACTCATGGTGGATAAACTTGCTCTTATTGATACACGACTGAACGACGGTGAAATCACTCTCCATGTTCTTAACAACAATGTGATTCAATACTAGGATATAGCTTGCTCCATATGAACAAGAGAAAGCCTTATTACACCTTTTCAGAATTGCATGATCTCTTAGTTACACAAGAAATCTCTTAGTTACACGAGAATTATCTTAAATGCATGTACAATGCAAATACATTGAAATTATTTATATTTATAATGAGATTGAAATTATTTATATTTACAATGAGAAATAATTACAAATACAAACCAACAATATCCACATGAAAATTCAGTACTTTTATTTAACATAGTCAAATGGCAGCATCTAAATGAATACTTATATTGATAGTTTTAGATTTTCCATTTCTAAATTTACATGAACTATTTCACATACAATTACTAGAAAAATCTTAAACAACTAAACCATTAAAAAGGCTAAAGCTAAAATGGGCAAATCTGCAAATGCAATCTAAGTATAAATTCTACTTTCAGATGCAATATCACTTTACCATCATTATGCCTTGTAGTCAAGTTCACTTGGGGTAACCAGCAGGAGGATAAGCACCGGGAGGTGGATATGCACCGGGAGGCGGATAGGCAGGTTGAGGAGGGTACCCAGCTGGAGGATAACCTTGAGCATAAGGGGGTGGAGGTGTGCCATAAGTCTGTCCATATGCCTGCTGAGGCGGATAGCCCACAGGTGGAGGAACTGGCTGATCAATACGTGACATTTGTTGCACTGGAGGCACTTGCATAACTGGCTGTGGCCCAAACTTACCATCCCTTTTATCCATTTCGAGCTTGTGCTGGGTCTGCATTATTGCACAGAATAAGTTGTCAAGAGCTTGAAATTGAATGATTGTGTATCCATTTGTTTACACCATCTAACAATGAATCAGTAACATTCAACAAATTACTTGTACAGTTAAAGCACTCTGTTGTACAACAGAGGCCAAATTGCGCGTTTATCACTAGTATTACCTCCCGTAGTTCAGAACATTTTGAATACCTCATAATCAAAATATACTAGTATTATACAACCTCAATGCAGGACCTAAGACATTTTGATACAAGAGTATCTTGCTAGTGCAACAGGATTCAACTGCCTCAAGTTTTTTATTAGTTGTGTACCTGAATGCATGGGCAAACCCTGCAACACAGAATGAAGCACAAAATTAATACAAGATTTTAAAATCTATCCATGCAGGGAAGGAAGGCATGTGTTAAAGCACTTACGTGCAGAAAACCAAGTCAGACAAACAGGTCAACATATTGGCAAGATCTCCAATTTCATCACTTCCAGTAATGCAAGCAACTAATGAACATATACATGCCAATTGTTGCAGGCACATCATGAATCCCTATAAAAGGAAGCAAGTTGCTGTAATTTGCAAATATGTAAACATAGAATCCCTTGGAAACAGAGAGCTAGAATGAGTACAATAATACAATTGTCGCATTGTGTAGTCTGTATGTTGAACTCATCTTGCAATAGGAAGCGTGTTGAGGCAACTGAATTTGCAAAGCAACAAAAGACCTGAAGAAAACAGTAAAAAGTACGGAGAAAAAATGATGTCATACATATGGTGTAAAGCCTCATTATTTAGCAGTTCAAATTACTCCTACATAAATACGAAAAGCAAGAACAGATCAAAGTCCTACCTCAGTGCAAAGACAGAGTTCAGGACAGTTGCTTTCTCCACACTTCCCACTGCATGGAACATAGCCAGCACAGCAGATGTACCTATAAGAAGGTAAAATGTGAGAATTAGGCCAACATTCACTATGAATGTTTTGCAGATGTCAAATCAAAGAAGAACATAGCTATCTATAATTACCTTGACATATCATTGTAAAGAGCTCTTTTGCGCAACAAGTATGAAGCACATGGTCCACTATCACATATATCAATAGAGTAAGTATGTCATGTATGATAAATATATCCCATCCATACCATAAAGTTCACAATTGCAAACAAAGAAAATACAACTAGGGAATGACATAATTTCTAACCAGTAACATATATCAGCAATAACTAATCACAGATCCTTTTGAGGTCCTGCATCCTATGAGGAAAGCTGAGATCATTTTTGAGGTAAATGAATGACCTTTTTTTTTTTTTTTTGCTCATTAGGAAACCGATTCGCTTAATTTTTCAGAAATGATACAACCAATTTGAATATTTGTATCCAGAATGATTTCAGTAGACTGAGAAACCAGTCTGAAGGAATCTCTACTTTCTAGCATTGATAATCTAAAAAAAGGATGTGACACTGTTGTGGAGAAACAGGCAGAACAAAGTCGAGCAGTGGAGCAATTTCACACCTTCTATCCCACTCATCCAGAAAGTAGTGCGTATATGTAGTAAATTTATAGCCAAAAACATTAGGAATCATATTCCTTATCAATAAGGAACCTAATTCATCACATTCTGACAGAAAGAGAGACAAAATTGGCACAAAGAAAAAAAATAATCTACAAAATGCTGTCAATGGCTCAGAAGATCAGATAACTCACCAAAACATTGCGAAACAGCAATCTGCACATAGATTTAAGAAAATCAATTAAAAAAAAAACAAGTAGCAATACATGCTGAATCCAAATTAAAAATCTCAACTATTCGAAAAAAAAAAATCAAAAGAAAAGGCTCAGTTAAGAGGAGTTTTAAACTAATGTTAATTTCTGATTTCTATTGTTTTATCTTCTAAGTTTTTTAATTTTCACAACAACCAAACATGTATAAGAACACAAAAAGGAAATGATACAACTGAAAAATTTACGCTGGAGTAAAATCTCGGAGTCAAACTGATGGCAAAAGATTGGAATATATATAGTTTGACTAAGGTTCTTTCTCCTTTTTCATACATTTTCCAGGAAGCCAAACAGAAACGTTTCTCTTTCCACTAGAAAAACGAAATTAAACATAACCTAAATTACGCACTTAGCAAGTTTTGACCTCACAATCAACATGAAAAAAATAAAAATCATCAAAATTCTAAATCGAACAGCCCCAACTATAAACGTTAGTCATATAAGAATAATGCATTTTGTCATCCAATCAAAATATGTTTTAAAAAAAGTGAGCGAAAATAATGAAAAGGATAAAGAAGAGAAGAATGAAAGATACAAGGAGTATCGGCAACGACAGTGCTCATGAGATCGGTGTGCCAGACATTCCTATAACTCTGACGCATCTGCATCTTCTCGACCTGATCGTTAAGCCCCATTTTCCAGCCCTTGCAATTAACCAGCGTTTTTTTCCTTCTGCTTCTTCTTCCTCTTCAGCTTACTAGGAGGGAGAGAGAGAGAGAGAAAGAGCGTGGCTTTGAATAAGAAATTGAAGAGTCAAAGCTGAGCCCATACATATATATCTAGAAAGAGAGAGAGAGCTCTTTGGTAATATGATGAGAACTGGAAACTAATGGGAAAGAAAATGAGAATGAGAAAAACCGTTCAATTTTGGAAGGTATACTATTAATAGTTTGCACGCGCAATTAGAAATTACTGATTAGCCTTTCTAATCCTAATCTACCATATCATTCCCTAATTTGAGTTTAGACATGGAATTATAACGTCTTATTATTTCTCAAACAAAAAAAAGGGAATTATAACATCTTATCGCGAATTTCTCGAGCATTTTTATCTTACACTGATTTGGAAAAATTAATGTTTCCGAGTTTCTAGAAAATTTTGAATTTGTCGCAAAAAAAAAAAAAAAAAAAAGTCTGAATCTGGCAGCAGCCTTCCTCAGTTTTCTCCTCTTTTTAATTGATCCTATTTGTATTATCATACTCCAATATTACGAACGCTACACATTCAACGTATGCCAATAGTACGAAGAAGCGGTATTCGGGTTTTAACTATCACGTCAATATTTTATAAGCAAGACTTGATTCATATGTTAAAGAGTGTTAAATCATTAATTTAATTTATCATCGATTTAATGTTTTAATACTTAGATATTTATACACATAATACATGACATGAGTTAAAGGGGGTGAATTACCTATAATTTATTTAATAAACAAGGCCGACGAAATCTCCAATTAGGTGGGCCTAGACCCTAAACAATGTCCAAGAGCAGAGACGGCGTCGTTGTTTATAGAATTTTCAGATGTTTTATAGGTGATTTCTTTTTGTTGCCGAAATTTGATCCTTTAATTAAGATTAAACACGACTGAATAAAATTTTCTCTCTAATACTGAAAGAGAAATCATCAATCAAAAACGGATAAATTTATTATTCATAAAATCAATGAATATTGGACTTATTCATACCCTCATAAAAAACTGAGCTAAATTATTGTCATTGTGGGATTCTATCGAGCGTTGATTACAATTCAAGGACCAAACATCCTTATAGAAGTCATTTTTCATTTTATTTTTAGACATAAATTATCATCACTCTCTCTCTCTCTCTCTATATATATATATATATATATAGAATTTTAGTCACCTATATATAAGACCCCAATACGACAGACGAATAGTGGGATCATTGTCAGTTCTGTGGGTACAGTTGTGGTACAACAAGTTACATGTTACAAGCCAAGCACCATCAAGTAGAAAACGCCAAAACAACCAATAAAAGTTAGGACACTTTGACAATTTCACTGCCTTCAACTGCTACTTAAATACTTTGGGTACCCAAAATGTGCAGTCCACACAGTACAGTTAAGTTAAAACTCATCAATCGTTTTCCCATCACAATTCCAAGTTTAATTTGAATGATTATATATCTGGCCAAGGTATTTGGATCTCTATTCGAATTTTTCATCCTCCATTATAATATGATAAAAAAAATTCATTATTATCCTTTCAGGTTGCCTTCGTAGGGATCAAAAGAGTTAATTATTAATTTTCTCTCACTCATTTGATACATATTTTATTTAAAGAATTAATAAAAAGATTATTATTAACCTTCTTTTAATATATTTTTATTAATTTACTCTCCTTAAATTAAAGATGTGAAAAGATAATAAAAGAATACAAATTTTTATTTTTTATAATGTATTAGTATTAATATGAACAATATAAAGTTAAAGATCATAAAAATAAATAAATATCATTATTATTAATAATATAAAATAATTATTACTATAACATTATAATTATTATAAAAGTGACATTAATATCCCAATAAAAAATATTACTAATATAATAATTATTTATAATATATAAATAGTATAATAATCTATTAAAATGGTATCAACATTTTGTTATAAAAATAATTATAATCATCATATCATTTTTAATATTATTAATCAATTTTAACTTAATATATATAAATAACTATAATATCAATTTTATATTTTAATACGATACTAAATGCAGTTAAATCCCTGTAATTTTGATTTTACTTCTTTATCTCTTAACTATTAATACATTTTTATCATTACTCTATAACTATTAACTCTCTTTTCTTTAATCTCTGCCGAATGCAATCTCAGCCATATCTTTTCGTATATTCAAACATACGTACAAAAAGTATAATTATTTTTCTAGTACATTGCTCTATGGTGAAGGGACCAAAAGATGGAATATATAAGCAGCTTATGGACATCATATCACCACCTTATCATAATCGAATATATATACTTTCATATCTTCTAGGCTAAACGTATATATTTTGTTGGTTTGATCAAATATCAATATTTTGATTTTTTTTTTTTTGCTTTTGTTTACTCATTAATTATATTCTCATCCTTTTATGTTTGGCTTTAGGTTTTTTAGGGTTTGAAACAATTGTGGGTCTATTTCATTGTTCTTATGCTTTTATCGATCCTAAAGTCAACTTTCTGTCATTTAACTCTTTTTATCAT
This sequence comes from Omphalea diandra, assembly GCA_949677035.1. Classification (NCBI taxonomy): domain Eukaryota; kingdom Viridiplantae; phylum Streptophyta; class Magnoliopsida; order Malpighiales; family Euphorbiaceae; genus Omphalea; species Omphalea diandra. The sequence continues at coordinate 14,175 of CATIWR010077963.1, read as the reverse complement.
TCTCATCGGTTGCTATTTGGTGGATACCCATGTTCTACAGCGGCCATTGGGTTTCAAAAGTTCACTAACAACTGCATTATGTGCGTACAGAAAAATTCTTAGCTTTCATTTACCATAATTTAAAATATTCATTTCCACTAATTTTTTTTTGGTTATTTTCACTGTTTAATGCCATAATCAATGCCTTTAGTTTGGTTTTAAAGTAAATGTTGTAATAAGTTGTGCGTATTAGTACAAGAAGAGTTTGTTTTCTAATTCGGTGTGGAAAAAAGATAAAATCTTACAATTAAGGTTTAAAACCAGTTTGGTTCTTAATCCTATCGAGACAAAAAGTTACAGTTTTTTACCAGATTTATTTCGTGTAAAAAAAATTATAATAAATAAGGTTAGATAAAATCTATTTAATTGATTTGGAGGAATACAAATTTAGAAGAAAATTGGCGCCAAAGTTGGTAGGTTATTTAAATTTATATATAATCAAATTATTGTATACATAAATAATATTATTTTTAACTGTTTACAGTTAATGAACATTTGAATTTTTAGGCACAATTATATATATATCTAATGTTAATTAATTTCCTATATATATATATGAGTTTTCAGAAATTGTTGCCACAAACTCTAAAGTTATACTATATTCTAAAAATATGTTATCATATTACTAGAACCAATTATAATAAGAGCGTGTTTTTACAAAATTGAGATGATTTTATGAAAGTGTGTTATGTCTCTAATATGTGTATTTGTGTATATTAATAAAAAAACAAAAGAGCAACCAATATTTTAAGATAATAATTTTCATGCTTCAAAATCTGTTTATTAACCCACTATCATAACAGTAAGGTCCAGAGCTGTTACTCGAACGTCATGGTTCAGAGCTGTTCTAAGTACTGTATAATTAGTTGGTAGCCTGGAAAATGCTGAAAATTAACTAGAGCGGAGAAAAAAACAAAGGTATGTTGTACAATGAATAAGTAAAAGCAAGAATGCTGGTTTATTTCAAAAATAACGAAGTCTATATACTTGGCTAGGCAACGTAACAGGAGAACAATATATATATATATATATATATATAGAGCAATCTATATAGCTTTTGCTTGGAACTGTTTAAATATATATATCTTGGGTTTTCTCATTAATTAGCATCGGGCTGCAGTTTTTGGGTTAATCTTGTTTAGACAATTAATTTGTGGCTTGATTCTTGATCAATCAGAAGATCCTTAACAAAACTAAAATTTTCAAAAGGAGATTTTGCTGCAGAGAAGTATTCTTCTGGTGACCTGGTTTTTTTGTCAATTCTGCTTTATTCTTGTTTAGGGTTACGCATGAGTGCCTTTCCATGGTCAACATTTCTCATTAATTAACATCATATACGACTGGATATAACCTGTGAAACTCACAACAGTTTGAACATGGTTCAACCATATATGTATATATAGACTAATTGGGCTGTGACAAAAGAATCAGATTGGTGAAGGGTTTATCATATAGACTCTGTATTATATCATGTTCTGTCATCTCCAGCAGACAAAAAACAAATAAAAGCAAAAAGATACTCAAAGAGATAAGCTTTCTACAAGAGCGACCTTTCCACTACTGTGCATTGATGTATCAGCAGCAAAAAAAAAAAAGAAAGAAAGAAAGAAAAAAAAGTATCTTCACCTTAAACAACTTGAAGATTTCTGAACTAAAGGAAAGCTGGATTTACATAATTATAAGTAGGCAGCTGGTGATGAAGGAAGTTTTAGTTTCTATGTAAGTGCCACGGTTCATTGGATACACTTTGTGTCTGAAATTTTTAACACACGCTTTTTATAGCCCAAGTGATGGCCAATTTTAGAAAATTTTATTTCCACCAATGCTAATGCAATGATTGTTCTGCTTCTTTTAAGATCATCTAGGAAACGTATCTTTATCCTTTTTCATTGCCTTTGTATGCCCATATGTATAAATATACGACCATCTTCAGCTTGGAATGGGAACCAAATTGCAGAATCATATGGATACAGGATAAAAGGAGGTGATACTGTGGTTTCAGGTTCTTTTGTATATATAGTATAGTGAGGCTGCAGAGCTTAATTACACCAAAATTAAACAAAATTTCATTTAGCCTATGAACCCTCATACTATATGTCAAAATTTTAGCTTACGATATGGTACTTGGAATTGTGTTATTACTATAAAGAAAGATCAACATGGCTGCTGCCCTTTATGAAATATGCCCGGCCCACTTAAGCGTTGTTGCTTAGGCGTTCTATTCTATCCATGTACATAATAATAAGGATCAGCTCAATAGCCCATACAGCACCAACCTACTTCAACATGTTTGCTTGTTTTCCTTTTTCGGCATAACTATACTCTGGTTGAGCAGCGGTTGAAGATAATGGCACCTTATGCTTTTGAGGAGCTAGAAAATTAATCAAGTACTGGATTAATGAGTTTGAACGTTTCTAAAAGTGGAGGATTTTGCAAATCCTAACTATATAATATAATATCTGTCAAACAAAAGATTGCCTAATACGAGGGAAAAAAGGACCAATTAAAATGAAAATTTGAGATAGGTGATTGATATTACCACATCAGTATTCAATAAATGAATTATGAGTAAAATACTAAGTATTATTACAAGCCAAATTGGATACAAAATCAATTTATTGACCAATTTTTTATTCAATTAGTTCAAACAATTTGATTCAATAATCATTTTTAAATTTTTTAAAAATATATATAAATAATGTAAAAAAATATTTAAAATTTACGTAAAATAATACAAATTTTAACAATTTTTAATTTTCAAAAAATAACATAAAATTATCTAATTTTTTATATTAACTGATTTTTTAAAAAGAATTTTGATATATATATATATATATATATTTTAATTTTTAATTAAATTGAATCACTGGTGAATGATTGATTTTACTGGTGGGATCAAACATTTGGAATTGGAATGCAGTTTTTCATCATCTTTTTGACCTTTTGGATTTTAATGGCTGTATATGCGTGCCATCTTATAATATGGTAGGTCCGCTTGCATTTGGCCAAATTTTATATAACACCTACTCGTATACATGGCTTGCGTTCTCATATCTGTAATTAATCAGCTCCTACAACTTGTATTTCCATTACCCACTCGATTAAAATGCCCTCGTTTATATTTTATTATATTTTTTCATTCTATAACAAACCCATTCCTCATGTTGACACGTCTCGCTACCTCTTCCAAACGATAATCCTATCCTTGGTATCGGATTCTGTGTTTGCACGCCTTGGACTCCCATCATCCTCACTATGCATCACAGCGGTCCATCTCAATCTTCCCCAGGGACCCACAAAGTATACTCATCAAATCCATGTTCAAGTGGGCCAAACGTGTTGGCCACTTCCTGTCCATAGGCGTGGGCCTCAGCGCGTCATTATCACGCTCGCCCTAGCCCCTCGTCCCTTTGTTCTAGGAATAAAAAGAGATGTTCGGTTTCGCGAATTTAATCAAATTAAACCTATGCTGGAGTAATGGCCACATAAGGCTCTCTTTATGTCATGAACGAATCAGAAAAAGACACGATAGCAGCAGACGTGTCACAGAATATCAGATTCATTTGACCCCGTGACGGTGAAAGAGAGAGAAAAACTGGTGGTAATTATTAGTGAATCGTAGCTGCAAGCAAGGATAGAGTGGGCGTAAACGTATGTGATCATTTGGGTTCGATTATAATTTTTAATTATTTTTATAATAATAATAATAATAGGCTTTGGACATGATGTGTAATAGAGGCAGCTTTCTTTTCATTTCCACTGATCAAAACGTAAATAACAGGAAAATCTAAGGGCAAAATGGTCCATAAAGAAAAGAAGGGAAATCGAAACATATGTAAGGGCCAAGAAAGCCACAGAAAGTTAACAAAACCCTGATTATCGAGTTCTGTGTGATCTGCAAAACAAATACAAAGGGGTAGCCCAGCCCCCCCGCCCCCCTCTATTCCTCCTTCCTGTTGAAAAAAGTTTTTTTTTTAAAAAAAAAGACGAGATTTTTCAAGAAAAAGAAAGAAACACTACTTCTCAACTTGGATCTGTTCATACATATCCAATTTTCCTTTGTTTTTTTTTTTATCTATTCCATTTTATCAAGAATATGAGGATTCGCAAGAACGCAAACCTCTCCTCTCTCATGTCGTCGCACGCGTCGGGGACGGAGGCGCCGCAGACACACGTGTGCCGGCTCAACCAGTCGCCATGGGATGTGATTCCTTTCCCTCAAGATACTTACCCATCTTTGCTTCACCAGGTTAGTTCTAATCATCGTATCTCTTGCCATTTCTTTCCTTGGGTTTTATTTTTTGATAGATCTACCAAAACCCTCTTCACTATTTTCTCCATTTTCCCTCCCTCTACCTGCATTTTCTCTAGGGTTTTTCCAATATGCTACCTTAGGGTTTCATTTAAACCCTAAATTTTCTCGGTTTTGTCGTGTATTCACCTCTTAACGCTCGATTAGGTTAATGGGTCTTCCTCATTTCTTTGCTATTTTTCTTCGGGTTGGGTTCTTACTTTCTTTCGCTTTTTTCATATCAGTTCGAAGGAGAAGATAGCTTCAATGGAAATGGGAGCCTAGGCGATTCTATTGGTGCTGTCGAGAGGTAATTTTATCCACTTAACAATTCATTATCGTATTCTCGCGTTGTCGGGCGTTAGGGTTTTTCAAATCGTTAGATATTTTTCAAGTAATTGTTCAAAATTTGTGATGGATATCAAGCATCCATGTCTAGTAGGTGTTTGTAGTTGTTGAATATTATCTAAACAACACACAGCAGCAGCGTTGCTTCGTTAATGGAGGAGGACGCAGAAGACAAGCAGGCAGCGATAAAGATGAGGGTCGATAATATGGTCATCGACGATAATTATGAAATGGAAGGATTAAACCACGACAAAAAGAGAGGAGTCATCCACGATTACCAAGATATGCAAATAGGTGAAGAACTCAAGTCCAAGAAAGGCGCGAAAATCCAGTGCTTCAACCATAGAGTCAACAAAGGCTGGCATTGCAAGAATGAAGCTAAAGAAACTCAGTTCGACTATAACAACAATGTGGGTCTTCTTAGTACCAAGAAACCGGAAAAGGGTATTCGGCGGGGCCGTGCTAAAGGAGCCAAGAAAGGGTCGTCGTCGAGCTCGAATCCATATGAATTCTACTATTATTCTGGGTTTGGGCCACTATGGGGAAAGAGGAGAGGAGGACATAAAGGGGAAGGGAACAGGAGCAGCAGCGGGACAAGTAAAGAAACTGAAATCAATAATGGCATTATTAACACTACTCCTCAAAATACGACGCCGTGTTCGCCGATTTTCGATTATGTCGATGAGGTTGATGACTATGACGATGAGGATGATGATAGCGAGAATGGCGATAGCGGGAAGAAGCGGATGCGGAAACCGGTGAAGGCAAGATCCTTGAAGTCCCTTATGTAGAAGGCCAAAAAAAAAAAAAAAAATGCTGCTTTTATTTTTGTTGTTCATTATCATGTGCTGAATTTTTATTTATTTTTCTTTTTTAGGGTTAGGGATTTGCTGGTGGTGATAATTTTGGTGCATACTATATTGTGTTGTATCTTGTGTGAGAATAGTGTTGCCCTGTAACATGAAAGTAGGAGTAAGTTTAGGGTGTGTACTGAGCAGACCTGAAGTTTGTAATTTTAGTCAACTGCTTTGAAATGGAAGGGCAGCTGTGTAATTTCACTTCTCTTTTTTTTTTTTTTAATCTCTTCCGACTGGCTGCGCATATCCTTTTAGGTCCGCTTCCTGCAATGACGTGGCGCATTATGTGGGTATTTTTAATTACTAACATAAAACTAACTACAAACAATATGTTATTTTAAATTATATATATCATTATTTATAATAATTTTATTGAAAATAAAAATTATTTAAAATAATAAATAATAATATATTAATAAAATTATTATTTAAATATTTTAAATTATGTTAATTGTATCATTATAATATAATATTGTATATGATATTATAGTGCCAATTTTGATTATTTAAAACTTAAAGAGTTAAAAATATATGAGGTTAGAATGAATTTAAATAGATTAGTTTTAGAAGTAAAAGCAGCTGGCTAATGATGTAAGTGAGGATATAAAATTAAAACTTATACTGTTTGTGATGATTTTTAATAAAAATACGCAAAAATTTGGTGAAGTTAAAATCCAAATTTGGTGGGTTCCATTTCTGCTTATGATTTATGTTCTGTTGTTGAAGGTCTGATAGGTTTATGGCTTATTCACTACTAATTCACTTGGAATGCAGCGGATAACAAACTTCCCAACGGTTGAATGACAGTGACGCTGGCTACTAGGAGATGAAAAATATTAAAATTGGAATATCTGCCAAAACTAAGGATAAACAATCTATCGGTTCTGTTGATTTTGAAGACATTTTTAAATTGAATTGAATAAATTCATTTAACATAAATTTAAATCGAATTGAATAAAAAATTTATAAAAAATAAATTAAACGAAATCAAACTAATCAATATAATATTAATATAAACTGAATCGAATTAAAAATTTATAAAAACTGAATAGATCAAATCAAATAAACCAAAATTCTCTGAAGATTGAACTAAAAATGAATTAACTGAAATTAGAATAAGATTATAATATATAATTAATTATATTAAGATAGCAAAATATAATTAATTATTAGAATAAGAATTATATATGTAATTTAATGATAAACTTAAGATACTAAAGATAAAATATCATAAACAGTGTAAATTTATTATAAATCAAATAAAGAAATCATAATCTAGAAATAGAACTTTATTCGTAGTTACTGAACATGATTGCAGAAAAATGATGTAACCATCAATTCTTCAATTTGGGCCAACTCTCAAAAAAGAAAATCCGTGCTACTTATGTATTGTAAAGAAATTAAGCTTTGGCTTCTGATTTTTAGTAACGACAAACCAAAAAGGTATAATGTTATGTTACATGAATTAAAAGGAAATAGAAAATAAGAATTGTTTTTCTTCTTCTTTTCTAATTCCTTTTATCCTTCTCTCCACTCTCTCATCAATTTCGCATCCTCAAATTTATACATCTGTCTTCTTCTCCATTAATATTGTTTGTCTTAAATCAGAATAAAATTTCTTCAAGAAATAAATCCAAAATTTCATAAAGATTTAACTCACACCTGAAAAAAAAAAAAAAACTTAAATTAGATTTAAATTCATCAAATTCATACTTAGTGCACAAAGTTACTTAATTAATCTTGACTATAGTGAAATAATAACTTTTTTATAACAAAACCCTTACCAAGCTCATATAAGCCTTACCTTATAAGAAGAGCAACGAAAAGTGGAAGATGGGAAGCACGACTGTGTGGGAGATGAGACATGGAGGACAAATCATTGAGAGGGAGTGATTGGAAGACGAGAGAATGGATGAAAGACAAGAGAAAGGAGGTGAAATCAGTGAATGAGAGAGAGAGAGAGAGAGAATGAGAGCGGAGAGAGGGGAGAGAGTTGCTGGGTTTAAGTGGGAAAGAAGAGAAGCATATAAATACAATGCTAGGGTTACATTATGAAAACCTGCGTTTTAACAGTCGTTTTTTTTTAATTTTTCAATAAACAAAAATAGAAAATTCATTATCTTTATAAATCAAACTGAACCAATTGGCTATAAAAATCGAATTATATTGATTCAGTTCGATTTGTCAATTTTTTCAAAAATTTGCTCACCTTAGCCAACACTGCCGCCCTGCTCCGTACTCGTATGAGGCTCCACGGGCTAAGGGTCATGTTTTTTTTTTTTTTTAAATAAAGACAAATTCATTTTCATTTTTGTATTCCTCTATTTCTATTCAACTTTTCAGTTTTTTTTTTAATTTTAATTGACATCATAATAAAATTGAAGCAAACTTGTTAATTCAAATATTATTAATAGATTGCTTAATAATAAAAAATTTTTAAGCATAAAGAGCAATCATTCATTGCTTCTCCTCGGCTTCCCCTCCCTCTTTTTATTTGTAATCTAGTAATTTTTATAAAAAAAAAAATATATAAATTGTAAATATATTTTTAAATAAAAATACCACGAAAACAAATGCCTAACGTTTTGGATTTTTTTAGTTGATCATAATATTCATGACATTTTTCCCACAAAAAAAGAAAAAAAAGACATGATATCTAATGCATTTATCACAGTTAGCAGCTTTTGTTCTTATTTTATCGAATATTTATTATTTACAGTAAATAATAATAGCATCTCACAAAGTGATACCGCTAGTTCCGAAGGATAGTTCCTGTAAAGCAGCTTTTCTTTGATAGCTTATTTGGTGTGTATAACCTATTTGCAAATTATAACTTCTCTTATATTCCTGTGTTTTGCTGGAGAAATATATTATTCTCTTGATTAGTTTCACCAGGTAGAATAAATTTATATAATATATTTTTAAATAATTTAATTAGACGAGACTTGTACATTATATAAAATTATGAAATATTATGCCATTTTATATTTAATTGATTCCGCCATATTATGTGATGAATTTAATTTATATTAGAATTTTTTTTGACTTGTAGAGCATTATTAAGTAGTAATGTTTTTGAAAAGTGAATTTGATCAGTCGATCGGATCGATAAAATTGAGAATCGGATCAATAATTGGTTCGATTAGATTTAGATTAATTAGTAATGTTATTTTTTATTTTTAATTATTATCAATATATTTTTATATTTTCTATATTTTACATTTCTTAAAAATAAATTTAATAGTATTTTTATTTTTTTGTTATTAAATTAAATCAATCGTATTAATCAAATTGAAAACTAATCAACTAATTAATTCACTAGTCCAATTTTAAAAACATGAGTAAGGAAAGAGTTAGGGGGCATAGTCGACAAGCTTTTAAAAATTATATATTTTTTTATAAAATTTAAAATAAATTTTCTAATTTATATATATTTGGCCTCTTCAAAAGTTTTAGTATTTGTTTATATATATATATATATATATAAATATTCTAAAATTGGAAATTATTCATAACATATATTGTCACTTTTATGTTCGCCCTTAAAATGTTGAAGTGTGATTCCACACGAGGAAAGCTCTCTTACGTGCAATGCAAAGTCCACATAGGTACCTATGTTATAACTATTTTGTTCATATAATGTGAACATTAGAGATTTAACTTCAAATACCGTAAAGGTTCGTTGCCACGTGCCAACCCCACTTTTTAAATTTAAAGTTCCATTTTCCATTAAATATATGCAAATTTATTCATTGGCACGCTCATGCCGTGCGCGTGGAGACCCAATCACTTGGCGGGCAATCCGATTTGTTTTTAACGGATCACTCAGTGCCATCATGTCCACGTCTTATACACATAATAGTAGTATAGGTCCATCTTATGCGTACTGTTTAGAGAGAGCGCGCTTTTCTGAATTTTTTATAAAATTTTTTTATTGCATCCTCTCTTATTAAAGAAAAAAGAAAAAGCCAAAGAACAAAAAAAAAGAAAAAGCCATCAAAATTTATGCTACAATAGTGAACAGAATCAAATAAAAAAAAATGATTTCACAACATGAAAAGAGGAGATAATATCCAGAAACAAAAATTGGAATAATTGCACAGATTAGAGATTGAACTCTCCACCTGCAGCAGTTTTTGAGTCAGTGTTTAAAATGTGAATGGTTTACATTTAATTTTCAAAAATATTATAACCAGATAAAAATACATGACGAATACCAGCAAAGAAACTGGTAAAAAAAAAATCTTCAGTAGTAGTATTAACTCTATTCATATCAGTAAACCAGAGGTCATGAAAATGGCTGCTGTGTCATTTCAACACGCTGCAAGAAAGAATCAAATATATCAAAAACAGGCAATAACTGAAAATGGTTACTAATAGTTCAATCAGCAACTTACGGACAGTCTAATTTTGTTTCACCAATTGATCCACAAGGATTCATTTAGAGCAGCCAACTAAGTTGAGACCAAAACTTCCTTCAGCTACAAAAAAAACATGCAAATAACGCAACATCGCCAAATGCACGTATCTATGGAGCTTACATAACAAATACAAGATTTTTTTTTTTTAAAAAAAAAAAGCTTGCAAAATGTGGATATGACAAAAAAACTTGATAGCTATCTTAAATTTTACCTATCAAATGCTCAGACTATGAAAAATTTAATAATGCTGTTATTTAATTTATTAATGTATTTTTTCAGAAGCCAGTTTATTTTTCTGGGAAAAAAAAAAAGCTTTCATTCTTTTTTTTACTTTGTTTTCAATTTGTGGATCTGGTTATAAAGGATGATTTCTCCTTCAAATAGCTTAATAAAATTTAACTATTTCAACTTGCATCTTTGTCATACAGGAAAAACAGATGACAGAATATACCCCATGATAAACAACAGATAGCAGAAAAATATAACAAGAGAATATAAGATGGAAATGCATGGCAACAACACATGAAGAACCAAGATATCGGCAATGGCAGTGGCGAGACTAGATTTTATTCAACATGAAATTTAAAGCAAGCAGTCTACCAAGAAGGATTTTTTCGCACAGTATATTGACTCAACGTCAAAGACAGGTGTCAGTAAGAACTAGTTTTCAATTTCAGCACTAGATCATCAAATTGCTACCCTTATTCTTTGTTTTCAAGTAAGTCAGGGGAGAAGAAAGGAAATTAAGATTGCATCTAGACCATATAAAGTGCAGAATTTTTTTTTTTTTAAATTTCATTTCATTTCATTTCCTTTCTTTACCTTCAAAACAAACAAAGCTTTAGCTTTTATAATCAATCAACGCAATTACTCCATATTTCCAAAACAAATCTGCAAGTAATATGAAGAAGGTCGAAATAATATTATTCTGACAGCAAAATTACTTGTATAAATAAGCGGCATTGCCTAAAATTATACACAAAAGGATGATATCGATGCAAAAGTTGCGACTGGACCTCAGCTGAAAAAAAACATAACCAGAACGGCAAAGGAAAGAAAAATGAGGGGATAAATATGGAAAGAAAGGGGAAGGAGGTGGGAATAACTGAGCTAACATTGAAAAGAAATTGCCCTTTTGTTTGGTCCTAAAGAAGATGCATGTACCCTGGTCGACAGTATCCTTAAGTATCACATTAGTACTTTTGAGATCTGATGTTGCCCTGTCAACCTGCAATAATTCCGGAATACACCACTTAATATGACAATTAAAAACTCTTTTGCTTTAAGCAAAATAAACAAATAAATAAAGAATTGCCACTTGAAATCAATATGAATACATCATACAAATTAACTATATCCCACATAAAATCATTACTTTCTGACAGAAATTTACAGCAACACCAACACTATGAATGCCTATCACTATCCGTTTTCCTATTGCTCTTTCTCTGAAATCTACTGAATCCACAAAAGGTCCATATGAGAATATATCTATCACAACACATCCATAACCTAGAAGCTAGAATATATTCATCATAATGCCATCCATATATCTATCATTCCAATTTTCTCCAATCCATGCGAACCTTTTGTGATATGATATGCAGAACAAAGACAGCTGATAACAAGAAAAAGAAGTGAATTACCTTGTCATTATTTCATCCATTATTGGTATTCTTCGGTCCAATTCCTGCAGATCACATTTGCCACATAGTAATGAACAAGAACCAAAATATTTATCGTTTGTTGGAAGTATATGTATCAAGATACAGCTTCAAACCTCAATTTATATCATGGGCCATGTTTTTCAGGGTGTCCAATCCTTCTGCTATGACCTCTAAACCTTGATCCTGCATCAAGTCATATATATATATATATATATATATATATATATATATATATATATATATATATATATATATATATATATATCACATCTTACGTTGTTCAGTTAATTAAGGCCACCTAGGAAAAAAAAAAAGAAAAAAAGAAAAAAAAGGTTAATTACACATCTTAACTAAAAATGGCGATCCATCAACCGTATTAGATCAGGCAATATGACAGATTCCATTGTAGAAACAAAAGAAGAAAAGCACAAAAATACTTGCCTGTTTCATTCTACGCATTTCATATTCCTGCTTAAAGGTTTGACTCTTCAGTTTGCTGGAAATATTCACTATCAAACCTATCATCTATAAGAAATTCAAGAAATCATTGGAGATAAACATTATGCTAAGAATCATAAGCAAGAATCCAGTTGAAGACAAGTAAGAAATTAACTAGCATAAGTAGAGTGAAATTTGAATCCTGTATGTAAAGTTGAAGGTGCCCAATCACTAGTCTGTTTAAGTGCGCTTGTACTTCCATCCGGTACGGCTTGGATCCTGTCTTTCAGTGTAGAAACTAACTCACTACGTGTCTCTAGCTCTCTTTTTGAAAACCCTTTCACCTGCACATACACCATCGTAGAAAACCAAATTAGCTTCTTTTTCTTAATGTAGTAAAATGAATTAGGCCTTCGACATTCTTAAGACGAAGCCTGTGCAATTTGGGGATTTCCTCTAGCAATCGAGCCTTTGTTCTCCTTATCTCCGTATTCAAAGCAATAACCATAGCCCTGTTTTTCTCCGCTGCGGCCGACTACGATTTCTACCATTTTAAACGAAAAAGAAAGCAGAAAAATCTGTTCTTTTTTTCTTTTCCTTCTAAAATTTCAAGAAACAAAGCAGAGAAATAAGAGAATTACTTTGAAGAGCAGCTTCGAGGTCAACCTCGACGACGCCGTAGAGGCGGGCAAAAGCATCATCGCTACTGGCGACTTTAAGTTCCTTTTGCTTATCGACGTCGTACTTCCTGCAAATGACATCGACTCTAGTGATCATATCGATGACGCTCATTTTCCTCATCGTCAGAAGATACAACTTCCTTTCTTGCAATGTGATGGTCAGTTTGTTTTAACTGTTTCTTTCTTTACAGGTTTTTATTAAAGAGGAGTGTAGATAAAAGTTATTATTTATTGTTAAATTAAATAATATTAATAATTATTAAATTAAATACAAAATTATTATTTATAAATTACATTATTTAGTGATATTATAAAATTAATCTATATAAATTCATCATTACCAAAGAAACGAGTTTGAAAATAGACACAAACATAAAAATACAGAACTTGGGTTAACGTCGAGGGAGGGACGGCTACGGCAAGAAGAGATGGCGACGAATGGGCTTTCTTCTGATTGCGGTTCGATTGTTGCCACGTATTATGAGAATGCATTTGTTTGGACCCAATCGTATGGCTGTAAAAGCCAACAAATATTCTGTAATCAGTAATTAATTTGATTAATTTAAAAAAATAAAAAATGAAATATTTAGCATTTTACTGTTCCAATTATCTATAATTAAGTGATTAATTTAATCTAAAGATAGATATGAGATTATTGCAAAATATAAGTTAAAGGTTAAATTGCATTAATATAAAATTAATTATATTTTTATGTTTTGCATTAGATATATTTTTATAATGAATATATTTTATATATTTATATATAGTCAAATAAAAAAATTAAAATTTTGTTAAGAGTTGATATATTTTTATAATGAATATATTTTATATATTTATATATAGTCAAATAAAAAAAATTAAAATTTTGTTAAGAGTTAACATTCTAATTATATATTTTTTAAATTAATTTTAACTTGTATATTATTAAAATTTAATTTTTTAAATATAAGTAAAAAATGTATTTAAAATTATATGTATAATTTGAACTTTATTTAATTAGATAAAATTTTAGTATTAATTTACGTGTAAATATGTTCAAAATTTATAAAATTAAAAAACATTTAAGATTGCATATTAATGTGACATTATTTATTTTTGTTAAGTCTACCATGGGTCCCACACATAACCTGTTGGCTCTTGGCATCAAGAAAGGGGGTTGAATTGGTGTATAAAAAATTTAAAGATAAAGAAGAGGGGAAGAATAATGAAAATAATGAACACAAGCGGTTTATAGTGGTTCGGGTATTAACCAACCCTACGTCCACTCCCCAATTCACCAATTGGGTATTTCACTCAATCACTAGTGTTTTACAAGCTCACACTCAACTTACAACCGTGTGTTTTACGGGCTCACACACAACCTACAACCATGTGTTTTACGGGCTCACACACAACCTTACAACCGTGTGTTTTACGGGCTCACACACAACCTTA